>LTAE01002254.1:21682-45522 GCA_001647135.1 Pontederia paniculata | reverse complement strand
ATGAGAATATATATTTTTATCATTATAAGAGAATATATTAATGGTTATGTGATCTAAGATATCGATATTTATTTTATGTTATATAATATATTAATCATTTTATAATAAGTTTATTTGAAATATAAATTTTATAATTTTACGATTCGATTTTACGATACGAATTAATCTTTTGTTCAGTCTATTGAAGTCCACCACTGAGTAGTCTATTGAAGTAGACTCTTTGTTGGAACTTGGGAGTGTAATTTGTCATCGTTCATTAACTATTATATATGATTTTAACATGAAAGCAGGACAAATATGGGAAGCTTCCTACTCTCTGGACTTGATCCTGACATTTCTAAAGCCAATGCACACCATAAAATCTCACTGATTTTCGGAGGAGTTTTTTCTTCTACAAATAAAACAAAAAAATATAACAGAAAAAGAAATTCTCTGAAATTAATCAGGCAGTAGGGGTGAAAGTAATTCGGGTCGGTGATTTTTTACGGAAAAAAAAATCGCCCTACTTTTTTGGTATGATTTTTTTTAATAAAAAAACCTTATCGATTTTTTCGGATGATTTTTTCGGGCTCCTAGATTTTTATAATTTTATTATTTATAATAATATTAAAAATATTTTATTATATAAATTTACAATGACTACATGTTATAATATAATAATATCATTATTTATTATATATATAATTTTATTAATATTTATTCACAAAACTTATATATTAATTGAGTAATTTTTATATATTAAAAGTATTCAAAATATTATAATAATATATATATTAATAAAAGTTTAATTTGTAGATTTCCATCGGGCTCCTTGGTTGGTTTTTTTAAATTTAAAAATTAACTTAGATTTTTTCGCATTTGAAAAAAACCTAAAAATTTTATATCGGGTCGGATCAGTTTTTTAGATTTTCGATTTTTCGATTTTTTGCTTACACCCCTATTAGGCAGCATCTTAATTTTCACCATGAGTTTGCACTGTCTTCATACCTCAGCAGACATACAATAATATATTATATATTTATTTTCAATTCGGATCAGATTAAGTAACCATTTGATAGGCTCGTCAGTAATATTCCTATCATTGAAAACTAATGAGGCCATCAACATATTAAAAAACACCATTTCTGGCTTAAAATTCTTAGTTTACTGCAAATGTGTTGCCTACTTACAGAAAGCAGGCAGTTCTGTGAAGAGAGAGAGAGAGAGAGATAGAGAGAGAGAGAGAGAGAGATAGAGAGAGAGAGAGAGAGAGAGAGAGAGAGAGAGAGAGAGCACTAATCACTGGATCAAATCCTCAATTTTGTGAAACTTTTCAGGGGCCTTCATTAAAATCTGTAATAATTAACAACTAAAATGTTGATAAGGGAGAATACTGAAGAGAAGGAATCAAACAGACCAATATTTTAGCACTTGATAGTGTTATGGTATGCTTGTGGTATAATATAATCACAACCTTGTGGCCTATTAGTGTACGTTATGGTATTATGACTTAAACAACGGGCACTGTTCTGCTGTAACTTGCACCATACTCCGTCTCGTCTGCTTCGTCGTTCTCGCCGGACATCTCTTCCAAGGACTTGCCCTTCGACTCCGGCACCAAGAAGGTAAAGAAGAAACCCAGCAGGTTGCAGGCGGCAAGGACGAAGAGCGAGTTCTTGACGCCGATACCGGGCGGGTAGCCGCGGTCAGTCAAGGCCTTGTTCTTGTTCTGGGCGGCGTACAGGAACCCGAACGCGCCGACGATGGCCCCGGCCTTTCCGGCGGCCGCCGAGATCCCGTGGCACGTGGACCGCAGCCTGGCGGGGTATATCTCCGCCGGCACGATGAAGGTCGTGCTGTTGGGTCCGAAGTTGGCGAAGAAGAAGGTGAAAGCGTACATGACGACGAAGCCGATGTGGTGGCCGGGGGTAGTCCAGTGGTGGTACGGGATCGCGAGGCCGAGCATGAACACGGCCATCATGAAGAAGCCCATCAGCTGGATCTTGAACCGGCCGACCCTGTCGATGAACGCGACGGTGAACCAGTAGCCGGGCACGGTGCCGCAGAGGGCGATGAGGGTCTGCGCGCGCGCGATCTTGTACACCTCCTGGATGGCGTTCATCGTCGCCGCCTTGGGGATCCACCCGATGGCGCTGAAGATGTCCTTCTGGAACAGGTTCTGGCTGTAGAAGGCGATGTCCAGCAGGAACCAAGTGGTGGTCGTGCCGACGAGGTGGAGGCCGTGGCGCTTGGCGAACTCCCTGCTGAAGAGGCCGAAGCTGTTGGCCTTCTTCGTGACCATTTGCTCCACCTTCTCCTGCTCTTCGATGATGTCCACCTGCAGGACCTTGGACATGTCCTGTCTCCGGCATCTTCATTCGCCAGTAGTAGGTGAGAGCGGCGGGAATGGCGCCGAACATAAGAATTATGCGCCAGACGTAGTCGGCCTGCGGCACAGTCGAGCCGACGGGGTCCTGCGAATACGGCGGCGCATCAAATTTGCTTTTGAAGGCGGCGGAGACGATGATGGCGAAGATGCCGCCGGCGAGGATGCCGAACCCTTGCATGGCGAAGACGGCAGCGATGAACGCGCCGCGGGTCTTCTTGTTGGCGTACTCGGACATGATGGTGGCCGAGAGCGGGTAGTCGCCGCCGATGCCGAAACCCAGCCAGAAGCGGAAGAAGCAAAGCGTGGCCACGACTCCCTTGGCCGTCTTGCCGAAGGAGAGGCCCGAGGCCAGGGAACAGACGACCATGAGCATGAGCGTCATGCCGTAGACCTTCTTGCGCCCGAGCTTATCACCGAGCCACCCAAAGAAGAGCTCTCCGGAGAGGGTGCCGCAGAAGGCGACGCCGGTGACGGCGGCGGACACGTTCGGCGGCAGGGTGCCAGGGGACGCGGAGCCGTCGACGTGGTAGTAGATGCGGCCGAGGAGCTTGGTGACGAGGGAGATGCAGAACAGGTCGTAGGCGTCGGTGAAGAAGCCCATGCCGGCGATGACGATGGCCGTGAAATGGTACCATTGCGTCTTGGCGAGGTCGAGTGCATTGAGCACTTGGAGCTGGTCGCCGGCCATTGTTATCTATCTATTTCTCTACTTCTTTCTCTTCTCCTCCGTTTTGAGTTAAGTAGTTAATGCTGAGACGAAGAGACGTCATTAAGACACGGAAATAACCACGTCACAAGTCACAATAGTCAAAGATTGAATAGTCAAATGTATTGGCACGTCAAATGACATTACTCATTAATCACATTTTTCACAGAAATTAGTGAACAACTACACCAGAGAAGACTTTTCATAATAAAATGAATTAATAATAGTATCAAAAAATGTTAATACAAAATAGTTTTTATATTAAAATATTGATATATGACTAGTTTGATGTTGAAAAAAGAATAAAAAGTTTATAGTCTTGAATAAAATATTGCTGCAAAGAAGACGACATGAGTAAGCGATGATATGATACTATATATATCACATACATGCACAAGATTTCACATCTTTTCACGTTGGAGTTGTATCACATACATACATGATATGATACTATATATTTAACAAATCCATTTCGAACCTGAAAAAGCTCTACAATTTTTTGAGTTTGGACAAATATTTTTTAGGGGAACCAAATTCTTTAGCTAAAGAATATATATACATATATATATATATATATATATATTATATGCATGTAATAACAGGTTCCCTACCTTTATTTTCTGCACCAGAAAGAGGAGAGAGAGAGAGAGAGAGAGAGAGAGAGAGAAGGTGGAGGGTGGAGAGCGAAGGAAGAGTGAGCTCACGGAGAAAATGTTGGGGGTTTGGGATGGCTATTTAATGGCGTCGGAGATGACGGAGATTTAACGTCCATATTGTCTCCTCGGTCAACGTCATCCTGCCGGCAAGCCCCAGTGGGCCCACGCGCGATCATGTTCGTTTCCCACCTCCATTTCAATTTACATTTATGTCTTTATATTTTGTCCAAGTATTTAATGAAATTACTCCCTATTTAATTGGAGAACATCATAATATTTATCATTTTAATTATAAAATTTTAAATTTATGTTAAATATTAATTTTTTTTTCTAAATTTATCTATCGTAAATTTAATATTATATGATTGAGGAGGTAGGTAATACGATGCTCTTTATTTAATTAAGGAGCATCATCATTTTTTTTCTTTATTTAATTATATTATTATATGTTGATTAATTAATTTAATTTTATAATAAAAACATAACTCCTAATTTAAATTTCTTGTCATTATTTTCTCCAAGTGAAATTTGTAATCAATTAAGTAAATTAAATTATTTCTCCACAAGATTTTTTTTTTGCATTTCTTAAGTTATAAAAAATGTATATAATTCATCTAACGTAATATAATATAAAACATATTAGAATTATTTTCGTCAATAATGAACTATTAAGGATTACATCCCGCACATATTCTATATTATAGCCTTCAACTAATTCCCCCTTCCGCTTTTGAGAGATTAGAGTGCATCCACTAATAAATATTTTTAACTCTCCCACTATAATAAATGTCAAGAGTTTACTTAGTTATGTAGATCAAACTAAATAAATACAAATAACTTAATAAAATAATGTGTGCAAAAATTAATGAAGAATATATTAAATATATTATGCAAAATGTGTTAATAAATATATGAAGCATAACAAATCATCATTGAACTTTAAGCTTATGTGATTCTCGATAGTGGTCACATAACAAATCTAAAAGAATTTAAAGATAAAAAAACATCAGTAGAGAAAAATATCTTATTAATCGCATAATATAAATTAAAATTTATATAATTTTAAACGTTGATATTTTAGGACGAGAATAATCATATTATGTGGTGATAAAAAAAACATGCAATAATAATAATAATAATAATAATAATAATAATAATAATAATAATAATAATAATAATAATAATAATAATAATAATAATAATAATAATAATAATAATAATAATAATAATAATAATAATAATAATAATATAGTTCTCCAGATTTTAGTATTCAAGTTTTTAGTTTATTAAATTAATTTTAATATTTATGAAATTCTATATTCCAAATTTAATATTTTCCATTTTATTTTTTAATGGTAGTCTAAAATAGTCAAGACAAATAAAAAACCTAACTAGTTCACCCGGAATGAAATATAGGGGAGCCAAAATATCTAGAAGCAAAATAATAAAAATTAAGGGGTGTCAAAATAATAAACCACTAGTAAGAATTGCATCATAGACCTCTTGATATAACCCAAACTCACCTATCCACTTATGCTACTACATAATATTGTTACTTTCTTAACATTTTATTTATATATTGACTTCAACTGCTAGTATATATGTATATATATATATTTAATACACCGAAAGTTGGGGGAGAGGTGGGGTGATGTGACCCCCGCCATCTATGTGGGTCCGCCCCTGAATATGCAATCAAAATATTTTAGCTGCAGTTTACATACACACTCATAAAGAATAAGACTCACCTCACTTTTTAAAGTGTTCATAAAAAGTGAGGCTCATCTCACTTTTTAAAGTGATGTGTCATATTATTTTAAAAAATAAGGTGAGCATTACTCTTTATGAATGTGTATGTAATGTGCAGCCAAGAAAGGTTGGCTCTACCTTATATATGACACATCACTTTAAAAAGTGAGATGAGCATTACTCTTTATGAGTGTGTATATAATGTGCAACCAAGAAATGTTGGCTCTATCTTACTTAACCTCTACTTATAATAGGTAGTCAAAGTGAACGAATTTAGAATGCTAAAAAATTATATATATATATATATATATATATAAACACTTGCTATTTTGAATGTCAAAAAAGTTTATTTTTGCTGATGAGATTTTGAGTTGAGTATCAAGAGATTTCAAGTTCGACTCTCATCAATAAAATTAATATACCTTTTTTTTATTTTTAACATTTAATTTGTATATATTAGGTCATAGGCCTCCTAAAAAAAGGAATTTCTTGCTGACGAGAAATTAAATGTTAAAATATTAATACTTACATCTGCCTATCTATCATAAATTCATGGATGAAGTTGACCAATGGGAACTGACAAAAGATATTAATCCAAGAGGGCCCACCATTTCCGCGTGTATTGAATGAATTTATCCAAGGGCATAAATAAAGTACACGTACGACCTCTTAATACTATATTAATAGATTAGAAGTCAAAGGAAAGGGTATGAGTGGAATTATAAATATTATTTATTTAAGAAATTTTTTAATAATTTTGTTGAAAGTCTTATTATTTATAGTTAAATATGGAATTTAAAATATAAATTATTAAAGAATTAAAAATTAAAAATGATGATGATGATTAAAAAAGTAATGTAAATAAATGTAATCCGGAATTGACAATTTTATGAATAGGTAGTACGGTATTTGAAATGACTTACTTTACATCAAAATTAAAAATTACCAACCAACTGATTTTGGGGTGGAGTGGTAAACAATTCTTCTTCGCTTAAGTAGATCTCGAGTTCGAATCCCTTTGAATGCAGAATAATCTCCGTTGGGAGCCTCATATGTCATAGCTAGGCACGTGACCTGAGACGACACCAGAATAGTCGGGCTCGATGGTCCGTGGCCAGCGCATAATCGTTAGCGCCGCGTGGATTGAGAAATCGATCCCGGACACTGGAGTGGCAATCGAAAAAAATAATTTAAAATTACCAATTATATATATATATATAATTATTTTTAACAAAATAATTACTGTTAGCAATAATTTAATTTTTTTATGAAAATTTATCCTTATCCAAAGTTATTAGCACCTAATCAATTTGATATTCAGATGCGAACGACGGAGATATAATTCTGATCACGATGACATGTTTAAAATTCAAAATCTAGATTATTAGTCTCTTCTTCTATTAGGATACAATTTTACTAATCAATTGTATCAAATTTTAATCAGTTTGAAATAGAGTGATAAGTAGATTACTTAAATAAATTTGGAATTTAATTTGTTTAATATAATTTTTTATATAAAATTTTATTCTTTATAATTAAACGTGTTATATAAAGTGATACAAATTAATCGTGATAATAAAAAAAAAGAAAGAGTCAGACCGACTGATATGAGGTCCAATGCACAATGAAGAATGTGGCAAATAATTGTGAATTTGAGCCTTTTGTTTTTACTATGCAAATTATCAATAAAATATCAAAACCGATATTCTTCTCGATTTTCTGGCGTCAGGCTGTCTCAGTTTTCTGACGTCGAGCGTCTATGGATAACATTTAATTAGGCACTATTGATCAGAGATGGGCGAATGAAGGCATGCAATGCATAGAATGAGACTTTTGGTCAAGTCAAAAAGTAGTGTAGAGCAAATATTAGTCACTCATTCAAACTCATCTTCCTAACCATTCTCCAGCAATTTCGCCGATTGATTGATTTTTTTTTTAATTTTAACTCGATCTCATATTAATCATTCAATTTTATTTTATAATAAATTAGTCTTTAAAATTATATTTTATAATAAAATAGTCCCTTTAATCGATAATAATAAGTTATCAGAGGCATAATTATTACGCGGATATATAATAATATTTTAAATAATTTTATATAACATTATACGTATATAATATTAAAAATAAGAGAGAGACGGGCGCCAGCTTCGAAGGCTCCATCTCCGACGGTGGCGCGACGAAGGGATCGACGTCCTCGGAAAGTCCGATCTCGACGAACCGACATTTTTAACATCGAAAGTTCGACCCTAATATTATGTTCGACGATATCTCTCTCTTTTCGGTCCTAATAAATTGGTATCCTCATAAAATCCGATTTGTTGTCAACGACGAAATCTCTCTCTTTCTCTCTTTTTTCTAAAATTGACAATTGATAAAAAATATTTGAATAAAAAATATGATATAATGAAATGAGACTACTCAGGTGTTAAGTATGAATAAATTTAGATATAAAATGATTTAAATTTATAGTTTAAAATTAGATATAAACAAAATTATACTTCTTTAAAACTATGAGAGAATAATCTAAAAACAAGACTTTTCTTACTAGGACTGGGAAAATGATAACAAATTCAAAATTATTGGATATATGACATGTATGCAAGCAAAGTCTCAAGACTTAATTAGTCGTCGTTATAAGTATAATATGGCTCCATCTATTTGTATTTGACTGCCAAAGTCACCACATACTCAAGTTAGTCTTTGGGTTCAAATTGGCCTAATGCTGCCAATCATGACTCAACTTTTCACACAAAATAAAAACAGGGAAAAAAAAGCATTCAAACCCAATACATTTATGCAAAATAATCAGTAAGGAATTAAGTCACAGTGAAAAATTTGAAAGGAGTCGATTTATAAAAAAAATTGTTATTAACAAAAAGAATTCTTTGACCAATATATAATTACTATATTACTAAAAATAATAGAGGGGTCATGCAAAAGGCCTTGGCTCCGTTCCTAAAAATAATATAAAGCCATATATGATTGTTAATTTTATGAAAAAAAAATGTGATGTGATTTGCGTTGAATTCTAATTTCGCTATTATCCATTTGATATTTTTTTTATATTGAAAATTCAAGTATAATTTAATTTTATTATTATTACTTAATTTATCATTAAAATTAATATATTACTTCAACTGTTTATTAAGAATCTAAAAAATAAATAAATTTTAACATCCAAATGCTATCAACAAATTGTCATTTCTGTTCTTTCATTTAAAGAAAGAAGTAAATTTTGGGGAAAAAAAGCGTGTTATATACATTAGTATTTTCGATAATTTTGAGTCGAAAAATAAATTATTACATTTTTATTGAATTAGAATTATTAGTAAATAAGGTTCACCTGATGCACACTTTTTTATCTTTTAAATTTTTTTCATCTTATTTTTTGTGTTGGCACAATTTATTAGTGTGAATGTCTTCGAAAGAAAAAAAGACTAATAATCCTAAATTTAAATTTTAAGAATATCATCTTGATAAAATTTATATTCGAATATTAAATTAATCAGATATTAATTGTTTCGTACATTAATGAGTCTTATATATTAACTGAAAAGAATATTGGTAAGAAATTAGACACTAAAATTCTAATACCTCCGAAATATAGTCTTTCGTGCACAAGAAAACAATCAAGCTGCATATTGTGATGCTATTAAAAGAATGATTTGTGTGCTCTTTCTCAGTTCTTCGATGCATGTTGTAAATTGAATGAAACCTTTTTAATTCTTTGCTTGAAAAAAAAAAAAGTTTGACGATGAACACTCGCATTCAAATCGGAGGCTCTTTAAATAAATTATAAATATTGTTGTTTTAATAAAAATAATTTATAAAAAATAAACATTTCGAAAAATGTTTTATTTAAGAATTTATTTTTATATATTTAAAAACTGATTTTAGAAATGGAAACAAAAAAGTTTTACGAGAGAAAAATAGTAATTCATTTTTAAAATATTTAGTTTACTTTTATGATTAGGAATATTTTTTTTATTGATGAAACTTTTCTCGATTGTCAAATGACAAAAAATAAGAAAATTATTATTTTTTAAAACACTATCGTCAAAATGGAGGCTGCTACTTGTTTCATGTTAACAGGACAAACATGAAAGACTTTTGGCAACTATATGTTATCAGCTGTCTATAAAGAATGTTATATTAAATTAATAGAGTTGTCATTGTTAACGAATTTAGTTTTATAATATCTTCCATTAAACTAACCAAAATGCTAATAATTTCGATCATCTTATATAGTTTTCGACCTAATTGCGTGCTATAAATATAATGTGGCGATTCAAGTGTCCCAAGAGCTTCTCCATTAGTCAATTAGACTTTAGATGCAAAAGCAATATGGATAAGAGGATCAAATGAACATGGTGCCAAAGGGTCAAATTTGCACAATACGATTTATTCCACCGTACAAATAACTTTAAAGTAGGCATGACTTTAACTATCATAGATTTCCCATCACATGGTTCACTTATTTCAATTGAATGCCTTGGCAGGAAGGCAATGAAGTTGAATATGTATAGCTATGAATCTTAGGAAACTCGAGTGTAGCAAAATCATATCCCAAAAAGTATGCATGCACGATTGATTCATTTAACCACCACATTCATTTGGACGAGTGTACATCACTTATAATATATTATTTGTAGCTAAAATACTGAAATATATTATGTAAGAAAATAAAACAGCTTATTATTATTCGTTTTAGTAACATGCTCGGGTCCCAGCGTACGAAACTATTAGCACCTGACAATTTCGAATTTGACGTAAAGAATAGAACAATATACCTCTAGTCAAGACACTATTTGGCACATTTTTAAAATTGTGTAGTGTATTGACCAAATTAATTTATTAATTAAGGTGTTTGACAAGTTGTTGTGATTAAAACTCAACGTTTTGAAATGCTTAATATATCAACATTTAAGATAATTATAAGCGTATTATTTTTTAAAATAAATATTTTAATATTAATTACTAATTGTGTGATACTTATTTTTCTATACTACATGATCACTTTATTATTTATTATATTTTATTAACTCATAAATCATTTGGCCAGCTATTTATTTTATTTATATTAAAATATTTAAATAAAAAATGTGTTATGTAATTTATGATACATATATTAATGCAAAATTATTTAAATAGTTATTTGCACGCTTTTTAATTATTTTATATTTATTGATTGATTCAAATACTATATTTATTTAATAGTTTTATTAAATTTACTAATAAATTTATTATCGTTAATCATTAATCTCTAGTTGTTAATCATTATTCGTTATTAATTGCTAGTACATATCAGACAAAGTCCAAATTAGCGACTTCTGAGATCAAACATGAGGCTATTACTCCCTCAATTTCTCAAATTTTATTATTGTAATATAGAGTACCATGATAGTCCCCTAACTATATAGTAGTATATTGAATGCTCTAAAAGTTTTTGCGAAATCATCACAAAATAATAAAAAAGAAGACATTAATATTTTTTAAAGGAAAAAAGGAATGTGTAGCGCACTTATACAGAAAGTAATGACATGTTCTGTATAAATGAACAATGTTCAAATTCTTTTTGTATAGATAGTGTCGTTATTTCTATTGCGCTACACGCACTATACAAAAAGTGCGCCATACGCTCCCTGCCTTTTTTTAAATATATATTAAAAATAGTATTTTAAAAGGGCAGCGCCATCTCTTTTATTTTTTATGATACAGCAAAGAGAACAAAAATGAAACTAAATAAAACAAAAATTCGGGAGCATTTTATGGCACAAAAGTTGAAAGATAATTTAAATACAATCACTATAATTGAGTTTACTTTCATTCAGATCTTTACATTACAAGGCTAAATACGATAATAATTTATTAAAAATATAAATATATAAATATATAAGTTTTTAAAATTTATTGGTAGCACATTAATTTTTTTCTAATTATTCATGTGTTAACCTTTGGGCTAAAACAAACTTACGAGCGACTCACACATGAAAGCTTAAGAATATAAATTTAAAGATTCTTCTTAACAATTTAAGTTTTTAAGATTGATGGCCGCATTTAGTTTAACAGAATTTGATGATCTTTTGTCCGATAGAAAATTAGACAAAATTGGAAAAAAAAGTTTGACGGTTTGAATTGGGAGGAGATAGACAACTGGTTTTTTGATAATAGAAGAATTAACCTCATATTTCAATTTGGATGATATTAAAATATAAATATAAAAATGAATATATTTATTCAAGTTTTTATGTAGATCTGAATTGATAAATATCATTCTTGGTGAATCAAATTTTGAGAGATGCTTGAGGTTGCATCTTTTTTTGTGTGACAAATTTATTGCAATGAATACATGTATTTAGGGAGATCAATGAGTCGCCACTAAAGCATGCATGTCGATCCACAAAAATTGATATTTATGGATGCAAATTACGTTTAATAAAAAACAAACTTTTAAAATACATATTTACACTAGATTAACTCGAACATATGGGTGGACACGAGCCGAGCCGAGTTAGGCCAACACTTAAATAGGCCAGACCTATTTAAGAAGTCTAATAAACGAGCTAGGCCAAAGGAATATAAATAGGCTTACAAATTAAGTTTGACCAGACTTATTTATTAAATTCAAGAAGCCTGATCTAGCTTAATAGTTTATTAAGTCATATTTATTAATTAATAAATATATATTAAATAATATTTTAAATTATATTTATAATATTAAAAAGAAAATATTGTGCATTTTAGCATTGTACATATCTAACACACTATAATTAATAATAATTTTAAATAAAAGTGATTTATTGTACCTCTTTCGATATTACATTTGATTTTTTTGAATCAAAATTATTAATAATTTTGGCTCATATGTTAAACACTTTTAAGCTTTATAATATATATTAATTATATAAGTTGGTCTTATAAGCTAATAAGTTTGGCCTAATATAAACGAGCTAAGTCTGTTTAAATAAAAAGACCAAATTTTAATTTTGAGCCTGACTTATTTATCTAAAAAGGCAAGCCGAGCAAGGCTCAAAATAAGCCAAGCCACGAGCCGCTCACGAACTGTCTGGCTTATTGCCAGCCCTACAGTCGCACATGTTACTTATGTATTTCTATTCAGCAATCATTTTTCTAAGTCACTGAAATATTATTAATTTCGTATTAGAATCTTAATTTAATTATCCAGTTAATGAAGACTTTCTGATAGTTGTAAATTATAAAATTTATTAATTAGGTTTACGGTCAATGGGTAATGGCATTGTATCATTAAAAATATTATAAATTAAAGATTTCGACTAATGGAATAAATAATAGTAAATTGGGGTTAGATTAACGTAATAAACCATTGTAATTTGCAGATGAGTTCATACCACATATTAGGCTTGTTCTATAAAAAATGAATAATGAAAAATAAAATAATGCAATAACATATAAATTCCTGCTCGCTGCAGCCAAGGCACATGCCTGCCCCATATTTTGGGAAAAATTAATATTCATAACATATTAATTTATGCATGCTACTAAAATTATCCGTGAATAGTTTTAATAATGAGTTATAACTGTAATTTTATATTTTAATGATTAAATATATTCTTAATATGATATTGAATAAAACAAGGTTTTCCATGCTCATTTACCACTTTTAATATTTACCAAAATCAATGATATTAAATAATGATAATAATAATCATCATTATTTATCTTATAATCCTATTATCCATGTCGTATGATCTTTATATTTTTTTTAGGTTATTTTATGATATCTCTTCTTATTAATAGAGCGTAATGACGTCGTATAATTCATATAATTGATCTCATCTAATAAAATAAGATTTTATTATTATCTTATTTGATGAGGTCTCTTAATCATCAATCTAAAATCTTTAGTAATACTCTTTCACACAACTTAATCCCCTAATAAACATTGAGGCCCGTAATTCTTCGATTTCACTAATAATATTGAAAGTTTTATCTTCACACTTGTAGCCAATATCGATAAACAAAAAAAAATCAATTATCCATGTTACTACTTTATGTTCAAGGAGTGATAAAATTAGAGACTAATTTAGAAAGACCAGTCATTTTAATTAGAAAAAAAGTATGTAAATTGTGAAGATAAAACCTGGACATTTAGAACAAATTACCCATCAGTTTTATTTTGTTTTCTTCTCCTGAACAAAGTTTTACATGAAAATATCAAATATCTAAAATATTTGCTACGACTTCATGGGAAGATAAGAAGTCAATGATCTCACACTACATTATCAACGTTTACGTTCACAAAATCATTTTCCATCAATATTTCCTTTTCATTGGCAAAAGATTTTAGAAAAAAACCAGAATGCATTCACATGCCTGTAACCATCTCTTTTGGTCCACAAGAAGAAAAATAATTGCATCAACTCACATCAGTCTGATTGAGCTGCCATTCTAGTACCAGAAGTAGTAATAAAAAATAAACATGATGGAAAATAGAAAAGATGGAAAATAGAAATAAGCGAAGTAAATGAAGATAACGCGATTTTTGAATAATGGAGCAATCTTACTGCTATTACTTTAGGACTATTTTCTTAAACATGACCAATAATCTAAAGCTTTGTTTGGCAATTAACTAATGGAGGGGTGGTGTGAGACGATGGAGGAGAGGGTGGGGTGGTGGAGTGTGGTGAAGTGTCATGGATTATTAAAAACTCATGTTTGGATAAAATTTTATGGTGGTGGATGGGTTAAACTAAATCATGACATGTTTGAATAATTTAAATAAAAGTCATTTATACCCTTTATTATATATTACTAATTATGACCCTTAATAAATATAATATTATTATATATTTATTTGATTTATTATAATATTTATATATTTATCATTATTTATATCTCTTATATGTTTTTTCTCTTATCTTTAGTATTATTTTTCTCTCAATGTATTTTATTTCTTTCACAATATTTTTATTTTTTTATTTTTTCAAAATAAAGATAAAAAAGATCGAAGATGATAGATAAATATAAAAAGAGTGAAAAAATTAATATTACAATTACATAAATAAAAAATATTGTTCAAATGATAATACTTTAAGATGCTAAAGTAAAAATGATCATAAAAATAATTGTTTATCTCAAATTTAATAAAAAATATTAATTTGAAAAAAAATATTATGATGACATTCAATAGATTTAAAATATTATGATAAAAAATTAGTCCGAGGAAAAATAAATGTGAATGAATAAAAAATAAACAAATGTAAGTATTAAATAATTATATAATAAGATAAAAAAAGTTAAACCAATAAATGAACTCAAGTCAAATATTTTTCTATCATAAATCAAAATAATATAAGGAAGCATATCATTTTAAATGAACTATGATATAATTTTAGAAAGTTATTTAAAGGGGTAGTTTTGCCTAAAAAGTTTCATTCCCTCTAATTCCACCAATTTGGTGGAATGAAATATTTGGTGTTTGGAGGTGTGACTCACCCCTCCAAACACCATATGACTTTTAAAATTTTTTACCCAAACACGATTTAACTAACACCACCCACCCATCTTCCACCCTATGCCCCCTAATACCTCAATCCAAACAAGGCCTACAGAAAATGAAAGTATATGAATCGGTTGATTTTTAACATATAAATAAAGTATCCTATTTTATTCGAATATTTTTTTAATTAAAGAAATATTAATGTTTCTTCAACCCTTATATATTTTCTAAAATTTTATATTTATGATAAAATTAAGAGTTATGGCTTATACATTTTTGTTAAACTAAACTAAAATATAATATAGCTTGGTTGAAATTAAATAAAAAAATGTATAATTCAGATTTGACCTATTGTTATTTTTAATTTAAATATATAGTTTTTATCGGCTTAATATAAATTATATTATATATGTGTACATGTTAAGAAAATAAGGCTAACAAAATGATTAAATTTAAGCAATCTAAATTAAATGATTGTGTGAAATCATAATTTATTCACATTATATGAATTCAAATTTCAATCCTCCGCTAATAAATATATGATTGTAGATTTATTTTTTTTCAAAGAAAACTTTTTTATTTTTAGAAAATTAAAATTAAAAAATACCATATCAAAGTGAATGATGCTAGCCTACACTTAAAATTGAATAGTGAAGTTTCAGTGAATAAATTAAGAATTCACATAAATATCAAACCCAATAAATCTTCTCAAACAAAACAAAAATATTATCATAAATATTTACAAAACAAAAAGATTTTTCAAAAGTCCAGTTTGTAGGAAAATGGAGTGAGTACTGGAGAGCTTGACATCACAAATGCAGCAAAATCATGGAAAAAAAAAATATCCAATTGGCTTGCAGATCTTCTTGAGCTCAACAACTTAGTCAATGAGCAATTCCAAAGTAGCAAATAGGTACTGGTATTTTTCTAAGGGGCTTGATTTAAATCATAATCAGGAAAGTAAATGAAGGTAAGTGGAAATTTACAATAGATACTTTTCTATTATTTAAATAGATATAAACGAAATTTTAAAAGATATTTTTTTATTGATTAAGTAGATGTAAATAAAATTTAGAAAAACAAATTCTATTGCCTAGTCTAAAATTTAGAACAAGTAACTGATTAATCAAAAGAAAAATCTTATCTGCTATTAAAAATATATTTGCTCCATTATTTGGACATTTATTAAAATTATTTAAGTAAAAATAATTTATTCTATTTCCACTATTTAATTTTGTCCTTTTTATTTTATATGTTAGTATTTATTTATTACATTTCTTTATTTGTATATATTATATTTATTCCTTTTCATTTAATAATTATATTTTAGTTTAATGACATAAAGCTTTATTATCATTCATCCAATAGATTGAGAACTAAAATAAATTGTTATATAGTTTGATGACTCTCTTCGAGTTACAAAGAGAAGCACATAGACATTACAACAACAACAAAGTCTTATCCCACTAGTACATGGATCATACGACGCCATTGCGCTCTATCAATAACTAAATTTTCAAAATTTGAATCCTCATCTCCTAAAGAGGTCTTAAAAAGTAATTCTTTATTATAGTTTTTTAGACTTCAAATTGTTTTCCTACTCTTCAATTTATGATTTTTTTCAATTGGACATAGACTCAGGGTATCACCGGAAAGGGGGATCCGTAGCCCTGTCCATCCTTAACAACTCTGTACACATGCCCATAACTTTTGAAGTTGCTGTTTCTGTCAAGTAGCAGCAAGATCTCTTTTTCTTTTTTTTTTTCAAGATTACAATTAGCATAAAGTCATAATATCTAATATGAGCTGACAAAAGCTAAATCGAAACTAGCATAATGAAAAAAGATATCACACTAAACTAAGCTAAAAATAATTCAAGGGGCTTAAATTGCCAAAGATAAATCTTAGCAATCAACTCATATAACCTGTCATCACTACAGCAATCTCCAGCAGGCGGATAACACAAAAGAGCGAACCCTCAGTATAACTTGAGCAGCAGGAAAAAGAAATGTAAGAGTGAATTATTTATAAAGATACACGTAAAGTTTAATGATAAACAGTACCATAATAGAAAATTGCTTAGGGGAGTGCTATTTCAAGAACAAAGAAAGATGACAATTAGTTCTAAGTTGAAATTGAAATGTAGTTTACATATTGTGGAGTATGGTCCTCCGACCACACGATAAATACGTGAGTGGTGAGAAGAATAATGTAGTTCACATAATAGACCTTAATATGCCTCGTGACGGATGATAACCAGATGAAGAATCCTAGGTTTACAATAATCATTTATAGCTGATAAGAGGTTGGCATGAATCTTTTGAAGACATCACAATATGATCAAATTATCACAAGGACAAGATAAAGATATAAGAAAGATGATGCCAAAAACATTCTATGTATGTCATCATTTGTATTTGCTTATCCTAAAAAGCCAAGAAATGTCGCTCCCCTAAGTAGCAACCTTCATTTAAGTGATATAAAATCACAAACTTGCAGACTAGCTGGAAAAAACATGCTCGTTGATCATTCATAACCATTGCACAAATACATTGAGGCATGTGCCACTTGAAGAAATCTAACAGGAACTACCTCAAAGCTATCCACATGTTCTCATCAGAACTTCTCAAAGAAGCTTCCATCAGTATGCCATGAATAATATTTCTACAATTAGCTCATGTCCTTGCACTGAGAAAAGACTGCTAAAATCAAGGAAATTATCAGGATCTATTTAGATACAGGCCCCTAAGGGATTAGAATAAATGACAAAGTAAACAAACTAACCAGCAAAAGAGAAGAAATCCTATGACATGCTTAATAAATAAAAAGAGGGCTGTCACACACATGTAAAAAGGGAAAATATCTCACGTAGAAGGTTATGAAAATGATAATACAATTGCAAGTTATTTGATACATGTACACAAAAATAATATGTAAGGATCCACAACATCATAACTACTATGCACTTATCACTGCTCCATACTCATAAGAATATTATGACCAATTGCAATTCCACAACAGGAAAATGATATAATCCTTGAGTCGAACCTCTTAGTTTACAAATATTGAATTTGGCAACTGGAATCAGATCATAACCCTAGCCTGATTCTAGTGAGTTGTGGCAAATGACATGACAACTTTCAAAACTCATGCCAAAACCCGTGCCAGAAGCCATGACGTGGAGAACTCAGGTTCCACACATGTCGAGTTTCACGTGTCTAGTTCCGCACTGCTTCACACCAACCATCTGTTGTTGCCTCTTTTTTTTACATGACTTTTCTCTCTCATCTCTCTTGTTTTTTCTTTACCTTTTAATTTAAAATTTAACTTTTCAATTTAAGTATTAAAGTTTATATTTATACTAACTCATAATATAATTTTTAAACTACTATAGAGTCTCACCAATTTTTTTTTAAGTTTAAGTTTAACAAAAGATTTTTATATTGTATATATGATTAATTCTATATTTTTTTTAAAAAAAATGTTTATTATATTATGTTTAATATATCATTAACTATTTGTTATTAAACTTTTTTAAATTCAATTAATATTTTTTTTCTTTATTCTAACATTGTATCCAAACAACTTCATCATTATATTTTAATTCATCCAAACACCATTAGAACTAATAGATGAAATCAATTATTCCTAAAAAATCCAAAGAATCACAGGTTTTACTTGCCAAACACAGTCAAGAAAAACATGGATAGACCATCCAAGCCCATGTTGATATTGACATACTATGTCTATCTCCGTATATGGTAACATTTTAACCAAACAGGAATATAAACCTAAGCAAAAGCTTTCTTCCTTCTTAGACTTTTTGGATTGCTTATGTATTCAAAGTATGAAGAATGTGAAAAGATGTATTCAAAGTATGAAGAATGTGAAAAGATGTATACTTCAATAAACTTAGCACAAAATATGTCAGCTATTTTATTTATCATATGATGCCTATGTCAAGCTTGCCCATTCAGAAAACTTCAGTGTACCTTAGCACCAGGAGGAGGTGTTCCAGTTTTAGCTATAGTTGTTCCACCAAACCGAAAATTTTTCTTCTCTGAAGGCTTCAGTATTTGGAATGAACACATTAAAGTTTCATCAACGCTCATCATGGCACCGGCATTGTCAAATTCACCACAATAATTTGGGGCAGAGAAGATTGTTACAAGCTGCCTTTCTGCGAAGAACTCATACCCATCCTCTACCACCTGAAAAAAAAATCAAGTCAAAAACTAATCATAATAATAAATCTAACTAGGCAAAAACCGAAAGGTCATCCATAACCTGGTGAGCACGACATATAAGATCTAGATCCTGTTTCTCAAGAAAATCGGAGACTCTATCAGCTCCGAATGTATATGAGACTCCTCTGTCATTCATTCCCCATCCATCCATCTCTTTACTTGGATCTGACCATAATAGGTCACATAATAAACCAGTGTCTGGCACATCAATTGGGCGAGCCAAGTTTCGAATTTGGTTCAGATTTTGTAACTCTGGAGAAAGACCTCCATGCATGCAGAGGATCTTTTCATCTATAAGAGCTGCCACAGGGAGACAATTAAAACAATCTGTGAAGACCTTCCATAGCCTCACATTGAACCTGCGTTTGCATTCATCATAAAAGCCATAGACGCGATTTATGGATGCACATTCATGGTTACCCCTCAAAAGAAAGAAGTTCTCCGGGTACTTAATCTTGTAGGCTAAAAGAAGACAAATTGTTTCCAAACTTTGTTTACCACGGTCTACATAATCCCCCAAGAATAAGTAATTCGCATCAGGTGGATAGCCTCCATATTCAAAAAGCCTCAAGAGGTCAGAATACTGACCATGAATATCACCTGTTTACCAAATAAAATGGTAGCAAAGAAGAGTTAATTCGATCACTAGTACCAACGAAAGTGGAACAAGTACATAACAAGTTTCAATAACTGAAACCAATTTTCAGTAATAACCCAATTATATAGAAATTTGATAACTATCTTATTGATGCAATTTAAAACATCAACAAGTAATCAGTAATCTAAGTATGGATAAAAGACAGAAAACTTGATATTTATATATAATGTCAGGAAATTTAAAGGCATCATGAAATAATATGTGCAACATATCATTCTCAAAAAATATGTGCAACACATGTCATGCCAAATCCTCTTTCAACTCCCATCACTAATGTATGTTGCCTCCTAAACAACATATCCAGAAGATGCTTAATAAAAAGGTAATAGAAGAGTTTTAACTAATAAAGCTAACAAAAGATGACTTATCTGACTTGAATAAAACACAAACAAGGAAAAAATCACCTGATAAAGAAATAATTAAGAGTATATTTGTATCAGACTTTTCTCTTAATTATATCAGACTTTTAAAAAAATAAAGGAAAACACAGGCACAAGAATACCAACTTCAGATGATAAAATAATATGTTTATGTATCAGGAGATAAGAGACATAAACAATTACTTACAGCAGTAACATGGATACAACCCCTAAAATTGTTACATGAATGCAACATATTCAATTTACATAGCATACACAAATATTTGCACTACATAAAACTTCATCTGTTTAGTTCAACAGACTGGTTCAAGATAAAACCATGAATTTCAGATGGATTAAAATTAAAATGATAAGTTTTCAAGTGTATGAGCAAAATCTTTTTTAATTTATTTGAACTCTTTAACACATTCAGTGGGATAAGGCTTTGTTGTTGTTGTTGAACTCTTTAACACATCCAGTTGTGTTATTTTACTGAAATGATATTATCAACATCATGCATAAATTCCTATTATACTACAATGGCAATAAACTCACACACAAGCCAACCAACCAAGCCTACTTGTATCACTGATCATGAAAGGTTATGTGATAAAAAGATCATCCACTTCCTACTAGCAATTCGGATATATGATATATCAAAAGGTGACTGGAGAAATATGACAAAAGATGCACCATATGTCAGTAAACATGCAGGACAATAGAACTATATTACTTAAACAAGGTCAATTTGGCCGAGACCAAAAGAAATCCCAACCAATCAGCATAATGGAATGTGCAAATAATCCCTTTGATGTCATCCTTTTCACCCCCAAGAATATAATAACCCGTCTGAGTTTTCTTTTTTTAGAAGCTTTCATTTATTTCTCAGTTCAGCCTGTGGAGTGCTTGTTCAAATATTTCAAGTGAACTTAATAGTTTTGAGCACAGATTATGAAGGTAAGTAACAAAAAAGAAACTCATGAAAGATCTTGAGAAAATTTGACTGTCAAAGAAATATCAGAGTTAGATTTTTTTGAGGAAATATCAGCAATAGATGACCTAAATATATCGTGAGATCAAGGAAAGGGCAGACTTTAAGCAATTAACCAATATGTAGATGTTTCGTAACATATAATCGAACACCAAAACAAATGTAGAAATCCATTAAGTTGCATGATCATGACGAAATTTGAGAGTATAAGGGAAAAAAACCACATCCTTAAAAAAACAGAAAAATGACTTCTAATTTCTTTAAATGAAATAACTGATAGGTAGAGAAAACCAGAATTTCCAGCTTAACATGGACACAAGTCAATTGATGTCTCAACCAGAAACAACATATACTGAAGAACTTGCTTTTGCAAGGGAATGCATAAAGCAAGGCTATGCAGAAATTGAATGAAAGAAGATTACATGAAAATCAAAGTACAAAGTCAGGAGTGGTTCTCCAAGAACGTACATGCATGAAGAATCATGACTACCAGGCTCTTGTTAAATTTCTTATAGAGATTATATAAAGAAAAAAAAGAAAGAAATAGACAAAACAGTAAGCTTCTCCTCAGACCATCTAAGGTAGCTAATTGGAAAATGATATCAGTTCTTGTGCCTTCCATCAATCCAAATTAGGTTACTTAATTGATGGAAGGAAAGTATGTGGTATCAGAAAGTGGGACGACTATAAAGCTCGTTAAATTTTGAACACCACCGCGCAACTACGTGTAGGTACAGTGACCAAACTTCTCATGTGAGATGTTGCATACAAAGATATGTTGTTATTCAGCCCGTACTAATACATCTGTTGTCCTGCATTATGGTTACATCTACCTATGTCACCTATCATAAAAAAAACAACAAAAGAGAACGAGAAGCAAATAACAGAACAAGAAAAGGTGGTGATATTCATAGAATATTTAACACTATGTTAAATTTTTTTTCACAAATTTCGATGTTAAATATTGCACAGAAATTCAAAAAACAAACTGTTCATGACTAAGCTGACAAATATGTCTAACTCGTCCATATTTTTTGAACTTGCATTAACAGCACGTGATATTGAAAAACATAAAGCACAATTTTTCTGATAGCATGACACAATTTTTCATCTAGCAGCTTATCTCCACACCCCATGATAAATTTTTTTAGTGAAATAAAGAAGTAGCAAAACCAGATAAAGTCCCACATCTCCACTTATCAACTGTTCAGTTTCATCCGAAGAGGTTACTTGTTCCACTTGTTACATTATCCTGACAAACCCCAATAAATAAATGAGGCCTACCTCACTACCAAGAAACATGATGCATATAAAACATAAACAGAGAAGAGTAAAAAAATTGCATTCGATAATACAAGTTGAACTAAGTGGTAGTATTTTAACTACTCCAAAGACACCATCGTGGAAAAATAAATTGCATTTTACTAACTACTGGTATAAAAGCTACATAGATATATGATGGGAAAGTGCAACATGAATCTAGATTCCAAGCTCCAGATATTGTATTGAAAGAATTAATAGCCTTAATCTAGTCACATCCTGAGCACAATACAAACATATCATAGTGAAGACCTTTCTTTTATTTGCTTGAAAGCGAAGACCTTTCTTTTATCAAATTCCAAACAACATAAATTATCAAACACATATACAATCAAACACAAAATGTAACTAGAAGACAAGGAAGTACTAAAAAATTCCCACTTTCTTCTCCTTTGACTTTAAAAGTTCATTTGACAACTAAGCTACTTTTACCATCTACATTCTTCATAAATAAAGGAATCCTACTTATCCATTAAGCAACATGAAAAATTTATCAATATATGAACCCTAAACAGAACTTGATATATTGAACTCACAATACTCGCCATAAGAAAACTGAGTGACGTGAATATTTAAATCATTTGCTAAAGAGTAAGAACAAAAAAAAACGATGAAAGCAAATATTTTACCACAAATTTTGATGGATGCCTCGAGCTCAAGGAGGTTGGGTTGCTGCAAGAATATGTCCCTGGAAACCAAGCAAAGCTGCCGGATCTCGTTCTCCAGGAGCTGCACCTGCTTCCCGGGGCGACTCCCCTTGACATCCAACAGCCGCTGGATAATGCCATCCAACACAGCAGGATCCATTTCTTCCTTCTCAAACAACACCAGAAGCCCCCAACCAGATTACAAGAAAAAAACACCAAAAAGAAAAGTCTCACCTTTTGCTCGCTCTGCCTTCCTCTCTTACAGAACAAAACCACACACCACAATGATGATAAATTCTGCTCCTTCTCATCGCCTCCTACTGCCTCAATTCCAACAACTTCTCCCCAAAAGAGGAATCAGCAAAAGAAAGGGCTCCAAAGTTACGCTCGTCGCGAAGCCCCCAGAAGAGATCAAGATCGGGATATGCCGTCGCCGCCGCGGAGGGACGAGCGGCGCGGCCACTCCTGCTCGTGTCTTCTGTTTCCTCGTTGCTCAATCGATCGATTAGGGTTTCAATCGTATAACGAGCCGGAGACCAACAAAATTGAAAACAAAAGCAGACTTCTTTCTTCTGCAATCAATCAAAAAATATATATACATGAGAGAGAGAGAGAGAGAGAGAGAGAGAGAGAGAGAGAGAGAGAGAGAGAGAGA
>LTAE01002254.1:0-21615 GCA_001647135.1 Pontederia paniculata | reverse complement strand
GAGAGAGAGAGAGAGAGAGAGAGAGAGAGAGAGAGAGAGAGAGAGAGAGAGAGAGATTAACTTAACGGGGAACCAACATTTGCTCGTGGGTTTGAAGTTTAAATCCTGACCGTTGGATTTGAAGTTTAGAGAGGGAAACGTGATCCTTTTAATTTTAGAGTAGAGTTTAATTAACCAATGGAGTTGGGATCAAATAGTAGGTTTGCTAACTTTTGTTTAATTTTTAGTTGAGGTAAAAAAAAATTTGTTAGAAATTTTGTTTATCATAATCATGTGAAATAATCGTTCAACAATGATAAATAATTAATACTTACTCTATAAAGAAAGTATTTTTATAGATATGTCACTCTCATAAATTTCGCAAATGACAATTGAAAAATTGAAATTGACCTTGACATTTTTTTTCAATTAAAAACGATTTAATGTGTGTATCGGCGAAACTCTACATTCTCCAAATTATTTAATACATCATCACGACAAAAAAAAAATCATCTGTTAATAATAAAGAGAAGAAGCATTTGTCCTAAGTGAAAGTGATGTCGATCATATAAACTTTTACGTATAAAAATTGATCCTACTACTTTTCTGAATAATTTTTTAAACTTAAAAATCTTATCTATATTTTAATATCTATGATAATATTAAAAGGCGTTTTACTCTGTAAATTAATATCAAATTATATGTTTTTAGTTTCATTATTTTTTAGGTTCTCAATTTTTTTCTTACAACCCTAATTAGCAAATCAATCAATTCGAAATAGAGATTCACTAATAATAAATAATTATACAATCCGTGACGATTAAGTACAACTTCTGCATAACTTGTAATCATGCATAAGTCATGTTTGCGAGCAGTGCACTTTATTTAATCTCGTCCTTTAAAATAGATTGATTTATATCAAATCTTGTTCTTTAATATATGTGGTTTGCCTCCCTTTGGATATTTGTATTCATCATATTTAAAATTTATGGTTTTTTTTTCTACGGGCGTATTAAGGTCTTAAAATTATGGGCCTCCATGGAATCCCGATTTGGCCCAACAAAATGAAATTAAAGAGTCCAGAAAAGAACATAATTACATAACGGTCCGCGGATCCCTTCCGATTCCTTGGGATGGAAACCGCATGAATTGGTGCGTCGCCGACGACTTCGCCGGCCGGCGCCGTGGACGGGGCGCTCCATCGCCGACGGATGCACGAGTCTTAGGCGCGCCGCTCGTCTCCGGCATCAGACGGATCGTTGGCGCAACCACGTCCCTCGTCTCAACCTTCTGTTAGCTCCCATCACACTCCTCTTCTGCCACTTCTCTTCATCTTTTTGGTTGTCTTCGCATGTTTTCTCGTCAGCGTCGTGCGTTTGGGTTGTTTTCTGAGCTTTCAGTAGCGTTTCTTCTTTCTTCTACAATATTTACTCTGGATTAGCTTTACGTGTTCTGTCACTGCTAACGGCGCGATGGAAGCAGGATTTTTTATTAAGAGTTCTGAACGAGACACTGTTGAATCTTGACGATTATAATTTGCCTTCTGGTTCATCAGTTGCAACTTCTACTTGGATTCCTGACCTCTGTTACAACCCCAGAAAGAGAAAAGGGAAGCAGAGCCAAAAGAACACAGCGACAGTACAAGAATACAATAGAAATTTAAGATAGAGCGAAGAGAGGAGGAAGATAAAACATAATGATGTAAAAAGGAAAGGGTATAATAGAAGTATAGAGAAGGAATAGAACACATCTTATATTTAGTAAATGACATCTTGATTTCTTGGAGCCAGTGGTGTTTGAAATCACCTTTATTCATATTTTTCTTTGCAGCGGTGGCCATTTAATAATGTCAGACTTCTTGAATTTAATAAATAAGTCATGCCAAACTTAATTTGTAAGTATATTATAAACCTTTGATCTAGCTCGTTTATTAAACTTTTTAAATAAGTTTGACCTATTTAAGTGTTGGCTTAGATCGGCTCGACTCGTGTCCACCCCTAGTTGGAGTTATAGAAGATGCAGGAGCATGTAGTGTATGAGCTTCACAGGATGAATATTGAGTCTTCAGAATAAAGCAACAGTAAAAATACATGGTTATCTGACTTGTCCAAAAGATTCACCAAAACCTTTAAGGACATAACTCTAGAAACACGAAAGAATTAACAGAGAAAAGAGAATGGCAATCAGCAAGTGAACTATGCATTAACCTCACAACATGAAGCTCTCAGGTGCCAGTAACTCTACCAATCTTTTTCTAGGATTTTTTTTTATGTATTTACTTTACTCATATGAGCTGATGCCAGGAGCTTCCCATGCCATTTTCTTTTACATTTATATATCTTCAATGCAATGCTACTTTGCTGTTTATGCATGCTTGTACTTGTCACTAGTTCTAGTTGCCCTTGTCAAACTGCATTCAAGAATTTTGTGAGCTTAAAACAAAAATCTTAGAAGAAGCAGGATCTGAGTGATGAAAATAAGATCACCGGAGTATTTGCTTATGGGAAGTATGAAAAGCATGCCAAATGAGGCATTTATATTTGCTCAACTTTTCAGTGGACTGGATGCATGTTGAAAAGTGAATGAAATTCGACTTCCAATTGTACACACATAAACATGAATACTTAGTTTTGGCTTGGAACTATCTCCCTAACCAGATGTCAACTAAGAAATATCAAGTGATCAAGGTATGTGATGAAATTGTTTCAAGCATTTCATTGTCCATCAACATGTAGGACAATATGATTCTCGTCTCTAAAGCTTTACCATGTTGGAATTATACTTTTATTACATGTTTGGGGTTACCAACCATGATTCAGTAGCTCAGATACTTGATGCTTCCCCCTGACTATGTATATGTTTCCTAGTCGCCAAATGCAATTGACTTTGGGATTGGCATTAATGCTGAAACATTCAAAGTCCTGGCACTGCAAGAAAGGTAAGAGGCAGTAAAGTTCTTAGTCCCAGAAGTTACTTCTAGTTGATAGATAATTACTTTGATTCTGGAGGCAATAAACTTCACAGGAACTTTTTATAAGGGTAACAATAGATGATGACAGCCACTAGTAAATAAGTATAAGAAGTAATTTACTCTCATCAGGCAGTAGGTTTATCATTTGATATTTCTGGAAGAGATTTCCACATTGAGTTTTGACATGATCATATAATCATTTTGGAGAGCACACTGGGTTAATCAATGTAAATTTAGTTATGTATCTTAGAAAGAATGCATCTCCTATAGAGATTATGTATCCCTACACTCACTACAGACATCTTTAAATATGTAACCTTAGATTACAAAATATTTCTGAACACCTTTCCAGTTAAGTTTCTTTAAGGTTTATGATTAAAATAAAGTAGAAACAAAGAGCTTTGTAATTTAAAGATGTCAATAGATCTAACGTTGAGTATGAAGTTATGCTTGTACTTTTAAGAATTATCTCAATTCCTCTTTTTTCTTCTTCTTCTTCTTCTTCTTCTTAATACATGCTTTACCCTTATTTATAAAACTTAAAATGCATGTCACGTACATACTCTATTGTGCAAAATGTTGTGGGTATTATGCATCCTTACAACAGATGTAGACCAGTACTACCCCTGAGTCCATTCTTCTGAGCCCTAGCAGGATGGCCAGGCAAAATGTTATTCCCTCTAATACCTCTCAGCTATAATTTTTTTTCCACATCTAACCCTAAATTATAAATTTATCAATTTTAGTCCTTGAACTTATTTTTATGTGTCAATCTAGTCCTTCCGTTAACTTTCATTCAAAATTCTATTAAGTTACTTTTGAAATGATAATTTTACCCTTTCCTTTTAAATATTATAAAAAAATTAAAAGTTGAAAAAAAATAACAACTTGATCAAGACATTTCATAATTATTTAAAAAAATCATTATTAAATAATATTTGTATACTTACTTTGTTTTTTATTTTTTTTTTATTATATTAAAAAATTAAGGATAAAAATGATATTTTATAATTATTACAAATTAACTTAACAGAATTTTGGATGAAAGTTAACGGAAGAATCATATTAACAAATCAAAATAAGTTCGGAGATTAAAATTAATAAATTTATAATTTAAAATTACATGCGAAAAAAGTTATACTTAAGATGATGTTAACGAAAATAACCCAATATGTTACCTTCAGGATTAGAAAAAAGGAAGGAAAAAAAAGAAGAGAATTAAAAAGAAGAAACAATATTTCTTGAATTTGGTTTCCTCAGCATAACTGAAGCCCAGGCCCCTAGTTTTTGAATGGGTCTCTCTGCTATTGGAAGCTCCATTTTTTTATTTCAATAAAAATCATCACACATTTCTGTGAAGCTTCCTGGAGATGTGCAAAGGTATACTGACAGCTCCAGCAGTTTGGGTTTGTTTATATGCAAGTCAATAGAATCCTTGTAGCCACCAGTGGATGATTGACATCCGAAAAGTTTAACTATGGAATTTCCACGATTTTTTCATGCACATGAAAAGGATGGCGACGATCTATTGATTAAGGTGATTCGATACCCTTTAACATTTTTTATATGTAAATTTCATACAATTCTTACTTTGGCTTCCATAATTCTTCTTTTTTTTTGTTTATATCTTAATGTTGAGCCTCATTTATTTCGAGAACTACCTTGCTGATTTTCTATTATTTTAATTGTGGATTATACTTAGGACAAAAAGAGTTTTGTACTGAACAGAAACCAATGAACAGATTGTTGTTTTGCCCACTGAATGAGATATAGAAAACATACTAATTAATGGATTAAAAAACACCAATCATTAGAGGATCACACATAAAATATGTTGGTTTGATGTTTCTTAGGGACTTGTCCACCTTGTTATTCTTTTTATCCTTCTACCTTGAAGAACACTAAACAACCATTTATTTCACCTGTCCAAGTTAAATTTATGACATGACAATGTTTATCTTTCGTTAATGAAGAGATAGTCTGATTTTTATCCACTTTAGTGTTTATTATTATTCTAGGGGAGTTTTGCTTTCAAAGTAGTAGTAGTAGTAGTCAGGATTCATTCAAGATCATGCATGTAAGGATGGAAAAAGTTTTGAGGCATCACCACCTCCGGAGCTCTTGTGAATTTTTAATGCTTTCTTCCTTCTTGTTGGTATATACTATTTTGGAAAGTAATGTGTAACAACCAATCAAATGAAATAAAATAATGCTTAGTATAATGAATAAAATACTTATTTTTGAATTGAAATTCTTAATAATTCTAAACAGGCATCACCAGTTGCATTACATTTTCTATATTATATTGATGTTGTCACAATGGCAACTCGGATCTAGCTCTTGTTGGCATATACTGCTTTCACGTTGCAATCAAGTAATGGCATCTAGATAGGGATTTGGTTGAGGCCATTGATATTCCACAAGCACAGATCAATATCTTTCTTCCCTTGTTGGCTTTTGGTCTTCTCGTACATCAACTACAAACAAGATTGGGACATTCTTGGTGTCAAATCGAAGTGACATAAGCTTAATTAATTTCATTGTTTTAACGACTTCATTTTATTAAAGCATGCATGATATGTCTTTTTAATTCTCTTAGTTTTCTAGAATGTTATATTTGTTGATTGTTCTATGTTCATTTTAACTATTGCATCCATACTTGTCATAGCCAGCGAACGGGATGAAAATATCCCCAACTTTATGTACAAGGTAGCACTTCTATTTCACGAAAAACAGAGGGTAGGGCAGGAACGGGAGTTGGAGTGGAGTGATAAAGAACTCTTAGTTTAAAGAAATTTCGGGTTCGAGTATTTTGGATACAGACAATTGAAGTGGGGTGATAAAGAGCTCCTCCTCGTTTAAAGAAGTTTCGAGTTCGAGTACTTTGGATACACAGACAATTTCTATTAGAAGTCTTATCCATCGTAGTCAAGTGTTCGATCTGAGACAACATAGATTAATCGAATGTAGGGCAATTAAGAAAACAGAGGGTAGCAAGCTAAAAAAAAATACAACTTACAGCTATTTCTTGCCATTAATTTTACATGGCAACTGAATAAAAATATTTGATCATTTTTTTGGATTCTTGCCATTGATTTTACATGGCAACTGAATAAAAATATTTGATCATTTTTTTGGTTCTTGAAAGCAAGAGAAAATTTCCATCTCTTGGCATGTAGAAGTGAAAGAGAAAGAGTGCAATGAACAAAGGAAGGAAGAGATGAAGGAAATTAATGTTCAAAGAAAGGATTCTTTTGCTTGGCGTTCAACAAGGCCTTGCAAGTTCTGATGTTCTCAGGAGCTCGTCCAAGTACTCTGCTCCAAGGTCCTCAAACTCCACCACACTCTCAACTCTCCTCATTTCGGTTTTAACCTTCTTGTTTCGTGAATTCCTTCTGATGGAGTTCTTCCTCTTCAGGGCGATCACAGGGGACAGTCCCTTCTCCTCCTCCACCTCCCCGCATCTCATCCCCTCCAGCGACTCCCGGACTTGCTCCACCGGGAAGTTGAGCACCGCCGACGATCCCCTCGTCGAGAACGCCGCCTGGTCGTAGGCCAGTGCGGCGGCCTCAGGGCTGTCGAACGTCCCCAGCCACACGCGCGCTCCGTGCCGTGTCGAGTCCCTGATCTCCGCCGCGAACTTCCCCCACGGCCGTCGCCGGACACCCCTGTAGGACTTAATTGCCTCAGTGGCCTGCGCCGCGGCCGGGTTCTTCGAGCTCACCTCTTCCTCCTTCGGCCGCAGCATGCTGCGTTCAGAGCTTTCGGACGACGAGGACGCCTTGGCGGAGGCCTCCGCCAGCATGCCGAGCAGGACCATCTCGTCGGAGTCGTTCTCGTTGAACGGAAGGAGGTGGTGGGGGAACGCGGCACAGTCCCAGCTGAAGGACTCCGATGAGCCGGCGGGGGAGACCGGCCACAGTTCATGGTTCTGAGGGTGCAAGAAGGAGTAATCCATTGGAGCTGTTTGCCTCTGTTAACTAGAAGTTGTTCTCCTTCTCTAAGGTGAGTAGTTGGACGCGCGCGCTCCTTTTTATACTTGAAAGAAGAGGGAAATGAGTGGCTGGAGAGTATTAACATAAAAGAGAAAAAAAAAAAGGCTTTTTTTAAGTTATAAATATTTGATTTTAATCCATAAATATTTGTATTGTGTTAGATTAGAAAAGGTCCACGAGAATTTAGTTAAAAAAAAAACGTAATAGAGCACGTGAGTCAATTGTGCCCGGCGGCTGGTCATATGAGCATCTCGTCATATGAGCTCTGTGACATGGACTTGGTGTGCTGCTGTAGATGAGGAGCCAATCGCATTGTGGGGACACTTTGCCTTCTGCCGATCACTCCAAAGAGCTTGATTTCTAGTTCCTGTTGCAATATGTGCATCAATGGATTTGATCTCAGAAAATAAGATGCAGATCCTTCTGCTGCTGCAGCAGCAGTAAGATGAACACACTGTTATGAAAATTGGCGAAAGAGAAAATTACACACACAAAAGACACACAAATTTACGAGGTTCATCTTTAATTGAGCTACGTTCTCGAGCGGCGGCTGGAGTTCTTTCTTTGATGTGGTAAAACAGTAGATGATACAAGATATGGAATAACTCAAATCCTAGAAAGTTTATACATGAACTTCCAATACAAAATAAGAAATATAAATTTTAAGACTGTCTAGGTTTTTGGGGCTCCGTCCCCGAACCCCCGCAGGGAGAATTCTTCTGAATCCCCTTAGACTCCCCCTCAGGCTCGCTGACCGGACAGCGAGACCTCCGTATGGGACGGGCGACTTCGTCGCCCCAAATATTCGATGGCTGTGATGTTCAGAGAGTCATATGAATTTTCACTGGGTTAAAATTCAAGACATTATCAACCCACAACATTTAAGTATGTGATTTGTGTAGTTTCTGTTAGCTGCATTGAGTATGTGATTTGAGTAGTTTCTGTTAGCTGCATTACAAGTGTTCTTGAACTTGCAGTGAGTGAAGTTTAGGATGGATAGGGAATGGAACTTGAATCAGCTTCTCGTAACGTGCGGAGCACAAACTCTGCAAGCATGGAAGAATTGACTTGAGGGAACCCCCTCCTCGTAGATGCTGTGTGTTAAGCTTTGTGGGGCAGCATGTCACCAGTTTGGGTTCTACGTGGGGCGTGAACAGGAACAATGCAGCATCTACCTGGAAGCTACCAGTGAAAGGGGGGTTCCATCTCACTCACCGTGACTGCCGAGAAATCAGTGAAACCAACTCGCAGATTGTGACATTTTTCTCTCTTTCTGATCCCCACTTGTCCTTGTTCAGTTTGTGCAGCAATTGGAGGAAAAATTTACATTTTATCCTAGAACTGCATTCAGATTCAAACCCTCAAATTCATGAAAAATTTAAGAACACAAGTAGAAGATCACAAAGAGAAATGTAAAAAAATAGAGAACATAAATAAATTTATTCAGATTCATCTTTTTGTTAGGACTACATTCTGCAAAGAGATTTCACTATTATTATTTTTCATTACAATCGCTCAACATCAAGTCTGATACAAGAGTAATATATATATATGGGTCCAAAATCTTAACAAATAAAAAATCTCTTAATCTGCATCATACGAGTCAACTTAAATAAAAGTTCAAACCCGTCTATGTTAGAGGGGGGAGAGAGAGGGGGGTGGGGGTGGGGGCATTGCTCTGTTTGATTGTAGCATAAACCGGATGGCAAGATCTCTGCAGAGAGGTTAGAGGAGCAGAATCATTAAACATTGAGTGAATTGTCTGCATGCAGAGCAGAATGGAAGAAAAGTGGAATCAGAAGTCTGAAAAAACCTTTGCAGAAAGTCCTGAGCAAAAAATTGGCTCTGACATTAACTGATGGAGCAATTATTTACTGCTGTTGTGTGAGTCCAATTTTAATTGCTCTCTTCCTTTTTACAATTCTCTTTCCTCTGAGGTCATGACTTGACAATTACTGCATGCATTAAGGAAAAAAAAATACCATGCAGAGATGAACTAAATTACTTATGCTTTTTTGGAACAAGATTGACTGGTCTTTTAGCATGGAGCCACCAGAGTTAGCAATCAATGTGACATGACAAATTTATCTATACTTTTAATGTCATGTTGAACATCTAAGAACCTTTGGACCATCGTATGGTCCTAAATCAAATACAGTTGGAATTTTCTGAAGGATGAGTAGGAGCTTCTTTGCAGGGGTAATATAAAATAATGTCTGTGAAAGTGAGATCCGAGCAAAACAACGTAGACCTGAAAACTAGTGCTGTTTGGGGCACACGTGCAGTAGGCCATCCCTGAGAAGCAGAAAGGGTTGGATGCCTCCATTGAATGCTTGAAACCCATGGCCCTTGTCACAACTGGGGCTTAGCCGTCTCCTGTGCCAGTTGACAGTGCTGTCTACAGACCTAATGGCCATGCATGCATCTCGGCCCTGGCCTACATCCAGATAATGAAAGGTTAATTTTAACGCTTTTTAGAATTAGTGGTAGCACATCAAATTTAACATGATATCATAGTCAGAGGTCATGAATTCAAGCTTCGACGTTGCTCATATTAAAAATTAATTTTCTTTCTTAGTTATCCACGTGTTAGATTTTGGACTACGTGAGGAAAAGTATTAAAAATATAAATATAAAGATGTTGTTCTTTTTATCGGCTTAAACTTTTAGGATTATTGGTAGCACATCAAATTTAACAAATCAAATTATAATTTTAAAATGAATAATTGTTATAGACAAGTCAACCAAGCAATTGATCTTTTGACGAATTTTGAATGTTCTAACGTCAATTGTTTTTTGAAGAAAGATTCATCATAGGATCTCCTTAATATCATGTATTTCGACTCTACAACTTCATCTTAATAGATAATTTATCTTTTCAAAAAAAAATTGATCTTTGCTCTGAATGCAAATTTAGTACTCAGAACCCAAGCCCTGATCTTGATAATGGAGTAGTGACTGGCATATGGTTTCAAGCACAGAGGCCATCCAAAGATCATCTCAGTAGTTTCGGGCAGGTGGTTCTTTGAACACAACCAACTCCCAGGATGCTGTTAGGCATCATTTGCCTACCTTCTTACACCTCACTTCAACCTTTTGATATGTATCACATTCAGAGAACATGGCCACATATTTTATATTTGTCATTGTTATCTTGCATGCACCTCTCTCATCACCTTTCAAGAGAGAGAAAGAGGAGAGAGAGGGGCCTTGTACAATATTGTCTTGTTAAGTAAGACCAAGGTAGGTAAAGGGGGTTGTTAATGGAGGAAGCAGCTGAGGAAGCTTCCACTTATGGTTATATGGAGGAGGAGAAGGAGAAGGAAAGATGATTTCGATGCATGAGCAGATTGATCAGGTCAAGAATTCAATTCCTCTTCCAAGGAATTCTATCAAGTTTGCTTGCTAATTGTTTCCCTTTAATTTTGTTCTCGTGCGCGCGTGTCTTGGTCACGATTAAGGCGTTTCGATATTTTTGTTCTGGAAGCACCATGTGATTGGATCATGGGACTATACAATTACTTTCTTGGGGTGTTGAATCTTGTGATTAAAAGTTTACGAGGTTGTAACCGGAAAAAAAAGTATTCACTAATCTATTTTCAAATTCTTAAATGTAAATAGATTTAGGCTTTAAGAATTTTGATCTTGTGATCCGAATTCAACCGTAATCTAGTTTTTAAATTCATTAAAAGTGAGAGAAAGAATAATATGTAGTACATAATGCATAGGCAATAAAATTGACAATGATGTGCTTATTGTTCATCATTTACATCATCTTTCTAATTGATTAATGAGGTTAGAGAGTCTACTGGCACTTTTGCTAAGTAGATTATTTAGCGATAATTTAAATCATCAAATTTATTTTCGACGGTACAAGATCAAAATTTTAAAATATATTTTAAATTTCTAAATTTGATTTTGAATCGTCGAAAACGAATCTGACGATCTAATTCATTATTAAATAATCTACTTAGCAAAAGTACTAAGTAGATTTTCTTTATTCTTAATTAATGTATATGCAATACTTGCTATACACATCTTAGAAATATGTTATAATTTTTTTTTAACCTTAAAAGTAAATAATTTAGACTTTAAAATTTTGATCTGTCAATGGGATTCAATCACAATCCATATCGATGGAATTCCATTGATCTGTCAATGGAATTCATAAGGGTTTTTTTTAAATGACATTTAATTCACAATTATATTTCGGTTTTCCCTTTAAATTTCTCTCGATAATAATGAATGAAATTTAATTCTAAACCTATTCATTTTAGGGTCAATTCGTTAAGAAATGGATCAAATAACTACAGTATTAACAAGATGGACGATGGATACTTGTGAATTGACTGGTCAACAATGAGCCATTTATTGCTAAATGGATTTTTGAATTGATGGAGATAGATTGTGATGTACGTAAAGGTTGCTTTAATTGGCTTAAGATTTTTTTAATCTTAATCTTGATATCCAAAAATATAATAATCTCTAATTCACTTCAAGAAAGTTCTATAACATCAAAAAATACCATCTTAGCGTAATTTTGATTTAGTTGGCTTAAGTCTAATCATTGTTGTTAACAATGTTAATGCGTTGATTAAGAGAGATATTATATGACGCAATAGAACTTTATTGTAATAGTTAAAGAGACAAGTCTATAGAACAAAGTTTCAAAAAAAAACTGATTAAAATTATGTAAGAAACACCCAAAAAATGGCTCCAAAAATTGTTGTTTAAATAAAGGTAAATAACTAAATAAAAGTAGGAGATGTACTCTTTTTTCTTTTATAACAACAAAACAAACGTCATATAATATTTTTCCTTTCACTATAAGATAAACAATTTATGCTAGAGTTTTTAAGCGGATGTACTATTTATGCTATATTTTATATAGCACCTTAAGCCGTAGGTAGAACATAAAAAAATGATGACTGATATTTCGTAGTTCATTTAAAAAAAAATACAATATACATATTCCATGGAGGCTATCTCTTCGGGATTGAGATGTGAATTGATATTTCTATTTTAAATTTTAGAAAATATATTATTGAGAGAGACACCTTCCTTTAAATTGGCACCTTATATACTAACGTACAAAAATATATGTTACCGTAGAGATGTAGGCATTAAGGGATGTGGCACCATGTTTACTTTATTATTATATATAGTTGTTCACTTTTTAATGGACACTATTATTTCTTACATTTTTTTTAAGAGAAGTCACTAATCATATTGAATTTATTTTTTAAAATTTATTAATTTGATCAAATTTTATAATTTTTAGTCCTGTAGATTGTCTTGAACCTTATATTATCTAATAATAAACAAAAAGTGTACATAATAAGCCTGAGTAATTAAGATTCAAAATTGAAATATCTTAATTCATTTAAAAAAAAATCTTAATTCACAAGTTAATTATGCGACATATTATAATAATAAAAAAATATTAGTTTTCCCAAGTATTTTTATCATTTTAAACCTCATGCAAGCTGCTTGCCTTGTATAAAAGAGAAGATTATATATATCCTTATAATATAAATAGATAAGACGTGTTTGATATTACATTCTACCTGGTCAAATGGTTTCCCACTTGTCGTTTGGTGATTGGCCCTTAATGAATACAGAATTAAAAAATCGTATAAATAAACCAATTAAATTTGGGACCATGTTATAACTCAAGGGACCAAAATTAATATTAAAATGAGAGAATCAAGATCACAAGATAAATTACTCTTAGAAAATGTTATATATCTTAATGCTACCACATTTTTTTAACTGGATTAATCGGCTTAATGAATTTTTAAATATTAGGGTATTCGTTATAAATATGGAATTACATATTGTGCAGGCCAAAAGTTAAATTTTCTCCATTGGATACATTTTTTTCGGCGCATGCAACTCCCAAGGTCTGATGTTTTTTAGAATTGATATTGCAACATAAAAATGGATTATTTTTTAATAATTATAACATTTTTCATATCTAATCTTAAGATAAAAGTTTATGATTTTTTAGTATTTGACAGTTAGATCATTTCCATCAATTTTTTTAGATATTTTTTAAGATAATTACAAAAAAAATAATTATATCCTTACCTGTTTAATGTATGAAAATTATTAAAGAAAATAAAAGAATAACAACATGGGCATAATATTTGTATTATTAAACAACTTTTACTTGTATTTTTTGTTTTTAAGTATTTTTATTTTTGTAATAAGTGTAAGGATAAAATTTACATTTCATAATTATAAAAAAATAATTTAACAAAATTTTGGAAGGAATGACTTAAATAAAAAAATCGAGGTAAGTTCGATAATTAAAATGTATGAATTCATAATATAAAATTAGATGCAAAAATTTTATAATTGTGGGTATGTTAGAAATTTTCTCATAAAATATTACGGATCCATAGTTATGTCTGTCATTAAGATTTTATATATTTTATAAATGATAATTATTATTGATCAATATTATCATAAATAGTAACGAAACCATGATCAAAATTCGGAAGATAAAGTATATAAACAATTATGAACGACAGTTCTGTGAAGACATTAAGATTTTGTATATTTAAAAAGCAACAAAGTCAGGATCAAAATTAGGAGAAAACTATATTTTAACATTTTTATTTCAACTTATTATATTAATTATGTAATAGGTATAGTTCCGTCTCTCGTACATAATTTCATGCAATAATGCGAAGGCCATGTTTTGACCTCTAGAAATTTTGAAGAAAATTTTAATGAAGCACAAGGATCATAAACTTATTATAATAACTTGGAACATGAATACGATCGAAATAGTTATCCTTAATCATTAAAGGCACGTGGCTTAATTGGAAAGAGCTCATTGGCAAATTAAGAGGGGGACACGTGTTGAAAGTGCATGGATTAAATTGGCTCATGGCCAACCTTTTAATTATGTGGAAGAATAAGATATATATGGGAGGATGCATGAACCTAACGATATGGTCAGCGATTTCATTTATAATGATATGATGATGGTGGGGCAAATGATATGAAAATGATGCACCCTCTCACTTTAACCTCTTTATATGCTCTCTCATATATTTGTTGGAGGGGCACCAAAGTTTGCCATTTGTTAGTTAATTTTTGTATTACTAACTTTTCAATTAATCTTCTTCTAAAATTACTTTTTTTATAAAATGATCATTCTATTTTTATTCCTCAATGAATTGGTTTATCTGTTATTATAAATTATTAGTGTCCTTTTAATATGATATATATTTGTACTATGTAGTCATTAGTTAGCATGAAAATGCATTTTTAATAATTAAATTAAAAAAATAAAATTAAAGAAAATTACCCTCAAATCACTTCTCTTGATGATTGTGGTAAAATTAGAAATAAGTGGGGCAACCCTCTTTTTTCTTACTCCAAGCAGCTGCCGAAAGCCTCATAGAATTTCGGTCTTTTTGAAATTTACATTTTTCTCAGATCTCTGGGTCGAGAAGAATTTGAATTGAAATCGACTCCAAAATTTGAAAAGACTGAATCTCTAAGCTGGTGGATCCCTTGTGACGTGTCATGATTTTTTTCTACTAATATCCTCGTCAAACTCAATTTCTTTCTTTTTTGAGTGGAGAATACCCCACACTTGGAGAGAGGCCAACCGTGAGGCGAATTTCTTGCCCTCTCAAAAAATTTGGAAAAAACTCTAATGCATGGGGATGGTCTGCCCTCGAATCTCAGGGATATTCTAGCTGAAGACAATCTATTTTAATTGAAAAATAATGGAAGTTTTTTTTTCCTAAAATTTTGTTAGATTACTAAGTTGGATTTGGGCTTGTTCATGTCTTCGTTCCTATTTTAGATTAGTCCACAGTTCAAACAATAAATTTCTAACTTCCTCTCAGCCCATTTTCAGATAACCTCTTTTTGCAGGTCATACTGGGCCTGAATTTCAGCTGTTTGGATTGCCCACACACAAATATTTTTTTCTGGCAATTCATGGTCAGATAACAATTTTTTAATTCAATGCAATTATTAATATTAATTATTACTATATTTTAAAGGGTATTAATTACTTATACTTTAATTTGTGAATTTATGATCAAAGTTTATAAAGTTTAGTTAAATAATATAAAGTTATTAACTTGATAATATTTATAAAGTATATTTTGAGAAAAAAATATGTATATTAATTAATAACTTCTTTCATAAATAAATATAATAATTTAAACTATCAATTGAATTATTTATATACGAGGCAAGCAATAATTTTTTATTAAGTAATGTGCATTAGTATATAATATTAGAAAGTAATGCAATAATAAACATCTGCTATGTTCCTAAACAATGGGATTCCCTGAGTATATAACTACTACTGCTACAAGTATTGTGGCTTTAAAAGTTTTGACAAAGGAAGAAGACATGCATATATTTGCACCATCCAAGTCATCTCGTTCATTTTTTAATGCCATTAAATATATGTTTTTTATTTATTTTTGCTTTTGAATATATATTTTTCTTATTTCACAGCCTCACAGGCGCTACATATTCGTTAGATTATGAAATTAATCGGTTTGAAAAAAAAATTCCCAACTAAAAAGTCCGGCATGTTCTTGGAATAATATTTCATTGACATGTGTTCATTAGGAGTCTCAACATATTTTTTTCTCAATTGTGATGTTAATTGTTGTAACTAAAATATTAGTAACACGGAAAGATCAACGGAGAGATATGATCAACAAAGAAATTAAAAAGATGATTTTTTTCTGAAAAATCATACAAAACAATGCGTCGTTTTTAAAAACAAATACAATCAATGAAAACGACTATGGAGTGGTAAATAATTTCTCTAAGTTTCGAATTCGAAATCTATGAATTCAGAAAATTCTCATTAAGAGTATCACATGTCAGATACATGATACGTGATTCGAGATGATACCGGATTAATCGAAATTATGATAGGTTGAATCCAACTTAATGAACAGGTTGTACTGCTACGTCGTGCGAGTTGATGAATCAACACCGTTTTTCGGATAGTGTATTGACAAAAGAAAAAACAAATATAAATGCGGATGTGTCAATTGATACAAATAAATAAATAATAAATATATTTCTTTAAAAAAATTCAAAATATTAAATTTTCACGAAACGAACGCTAAAAACTTTCAATTAATTTGTTTTTTTTATTTTAAAACAATTAAGAATAGAAAGCGTGACGTATCAGAATACAACACTTATCAGCTAAACTTTGCCTTCTTTGCCTGCCAAATTTTGCAGTAAAAATTGAGAGAGAGAGAGAGAGAGAGAGAGAGAGAGAGAGCGAGCATTGAGCAAAGGTTCCAAATCCATAAGCAAAGATGAAGGTGATGGTCGCCGTCAAGAGGGTCGTCGATTACGCCGTCAAGATCCGTGTGAAGCCCGACAAGGTACGGTCTCTTCCCCCCTTCTCTTTTCTCGTCCCAGTCCTCCGTTAACTAACGGACGTCAATCGTCGTCGGCGACGCCAGACCGGCGTGGACTAGCAGCCCGGGCTGTTGATCCTCGGCAAGCAGGTGAATTTGATCGGAAAGCTGCCTTTTTTTCTGTTTCTGCACAGGAAACTTGCAAATTATCCGAATTATGCTGATTTCAACAATTAAAATTGTTTCAAAACTCAAAATGGAGTTGTATCATTGACTTTTCATTATGTTTTATAGTTTGATTTAAGAAGTAAATTAAACATTTTAATTCGGTACAGCAACCACATCAGAGTTTATTTCAAAGGAATTGATTATAAAAAAAGTTGTCGTTGTAATTAACTACTAAAAATCAAGTATAACTGAATCAAATTTCAATCATCTTCCGGCTTAGTGATACCTTGAAACATTTTGATTTCACATATTATACCTTCGGCCGCGTGGTTGTAGAATTTCGGATGTGTAGGAAACCCTGGCAAAAGATAAAGTTTCATGTTTATTTGGTAACAGTATGTATGGTTAATTTTCATCGACCTGATGAAATGTCTATACGTTTGGTCAGGCAGAATTTAACTCCACTGCTTGTCATGAACTATAGGACATTTGGAGACCCAACTCCAAATTTGGTTCCAACTTCATTGGGATATGCTATATGCACATTCCCCTCAATGTTTTTTTTTTGTTCATTCCATTTACTCATATGTATATAGTTGTATACATATATTCTTGCAATTTTATCCAAGTAGATGAACATACGTTTTTCCCCCTTGACATCCCTTTAAGTAATTAAGGGTTCGGAGTATAAATGTGTCATGGTCGTTGAAATTCATTTTCTTAATTTAATTCAAAGATTATGCATGCAATTTTTAAACTTGAGGATCTGAAGACTAATATGTTTTTTTTTAAATGTTTAATCTATGAAAATCGAGATCTATTAACGAATAATATACCAAAAAATTTGGTTACTGATAGAGCGCAATGGCGTCGTATGATCCATGTAGCCGACCCCACCTAGTGGGATAAGGCTTTGTTGTTGTTGTTGTTGTTGTTGTCTAATCTATGAAAATAATTCTCCTTTCCTGATTTTTGCGTTTCCATTATATCTTAAGACAGAAATATGCTTTTCCTAACTGCATAAGGTGCATAATCATCCTATTATTATAGTTTTTTTTGTTTTCTTTCAGGCTATCGATGATGACTGCAATCAAACAGGGCAAATGGTAGCCGGACTGCTCAAGTGGCCTCAGGGAACCTTTGCCTCAAAGGTCAGGCATTATATACACACAATGCAGCTTTTTTTACTTTCGCTCTTGTTATATTAGATGTGCTACCAACAACTCTAAAAGCTTAAACCGTTAAAAAGAGCAACATCTTTATTCTAATATTCTTAACACTCCCCCTCACCTGTGAACTGCTAACAACTTTGGTCTAGTTCAAATTCCAATACATAGACAACTAAGGAAGGATATTAATTTTTAATACGAGCAATGTTGAGGTTTGAACTTAGGACCTCTAGTTCTGATACCAATAATTCTAAAAGCTTAAGCCGTTAAGAAGACAATTTTTTTTTATTTTAATATTCTTAACAGCTCTTACTTTATATCTCCCAGTAACTTAGTACATATTTGTTTGATCTTAAGTTGCTCTTTGTCACTAATTACAATGTTTCCTTTAATCACATTTCTTGTGTGAAGTGAACTCTCTTGTCCACTTGTCCAAGTCTATACACCAGCCATATTCATGAAGTTCTGGGATCTAGTTGGCAATTTAAAATAAAACGTTCAGCATTACATTTAATGAAGAAAAGAAATAGTTCGATAAGTTTAATTCTGTTGCTTCAGAAAATAAAATGTCTCTTACAAAAGTCAGTTATGTGCAATCATACTAGCAATATTTGTGAACAACCTAATCAATTTCCTTCAAAAAAATAACAAATGTACCAAGAAAGTGATCACTAAAAATTAAACAAAGCACTTTTGGTTTAGATAGGAAGTCCTAATGCATTTGCAGTCATCAACGTTATAATTGCAAAAGATTATTTGGTGCAGAGAAACTCAGTCAATATATATTTTTTTAGAGGGAACTCAGTCAATATATTGCTATCAGGAATTATAGTTGTTAATATAAGACATTGTAATTTGTGAAGCTGTTATCTAATTTAATCTTGAATCTGCATCATTGGCATTTACTTAAGGTATTTACTATGAGAATTCATGGTTTTCAGGTTGATAACTGCATCATGTACGTCCAGGAAACTTTATTGCTTAGATGCCTCTCTTTGCTGATGATTATGTGATGTAGAACAAGAAGGATACTATGGGCCTTATGCCCTATTAGAGTTTTCCTTATATTAATATTTTCTTTTATAAGGAGTTTTCCTTATATTAGGTTACCTTTTATTAATTTTACTTTTGTTTAGATTTTCATACTATTTGATATCTGGTTGTTTAGAACCCTATAAATACTCTCATATGATTCCTTTTGAACTTAGACTTAATTTATAATATTTGTTATAAGCATATTTTTTAAGTGGATTCAAGTCTCTATCATTATGTTTCCAAAATGTGGTAATAGAATCTAGGACACTATTAAAAATGGTAGACAACTTGAAATCTAGTTTAGGGTTTTAACCATTATTATAAAAAGTTGTTATCCTAGGCCATTATACGTGGATGTACTGATAAGTTTGTTTCTTCCATATTAAGTCCATCGTTGGTTTAGATTTTACTATCAAGCCTTGTCACTATTCCATGTTAGTTGATATTTTTTTCTCGTGTCAATGGAATATTTGTTTTGTTCAAACTGTATATGTTGTTCTCTTTACCTTTTTTCAGATGATCAATCTTAGTTGTCATGACAACTTTCTATCATATGCAATTAAATTTCTTTCCCTTGTTTTTCCTAATAGGTTGTAGTGGACAAGGAAAAAAATGTTGCAACCGTGGAAAGAGAAGTGGATGGGGGTCTTGAGACAGTTTGTCTGGGTTTGCCAGCTATCATAACGTAAGTTTTGCCGAATGATTGTTCTTTGATAATCTTACTAATATTGTATTCTTTTTCTTTTCATTTTTAGTCCATCTTCTGGGACATTTTCAAGAACCATAGTTGCTTTAGCATGAGCCGATACTTACATGGGATCTGAGATTCCTTGGACAAATACGCTTGTGTTGTGTAGGTTGGTTATGTTGCTGTCAAAGAACAAAAGAAAGGAGAAATTATAAGTTGGAACGCAGATGTTTGTTTCCTCCTCAGTTAATGTTAGATGTTTAGTTCCATTTAAAAGATTAGGAACCTGACATTGAACAATACGAACCTTAAGTGCGGATATTTTCTGATAATTTTAGTCATGTCATATCCTACTTACGATAATACTGATTTAGGTTAATACTGCTTAGGTTACTTGGTTTTGTGTGATTTTTCAATGTTAAACACTTTATTTAGAAACAGCTAAGGTCATGGAAATATCACCAATATGCTACCATTTTGCTTCGACTTTAATTGATCAAGTTTGTGCAGCTATAAATTCACTTCTACTGAATCTTGTTATGACATCTAAACATGTTTCAATTATTTATGCAGCACTGATTTAAGACTAAATCAGCCAAGATATGCCACACTACCCAACATCATGAAAGCAAAATCAAAGGTTATCAAGAAAGTGACACCTGCAGATCTGAATGTGGAGATCAAGTCGGATCTGGAGGTTGTTCAAGTCACAGAGCCCCCGAAAAGGAAAGCAGGAGTCGTAGTTTCATCCGTAGATGAACTCATTGACAAATTAAAAAACGAAGCTCGTGTCTTGTAAACATCATTTGTTGCTCTTTTAAAAATGTAGCTGACAATTTGTTCCTGTAAATTTGCAATGCCTTAGCATCTAATGTGCGATACAAATACAAATATTCAATGATCAAATAAGCTTTGATTCCTATCCAAATGTGGCAACCCCATGCTTTAGTTCCAAATTCTGCAATTGAGAACCATCAAATGCTGTTGATGAGGTTCGACATTCATCACACAGTCTCACATTAACATAGCCATATTTTCAGTTCAGCGCTTACTCCATCTTAAAATCACTTAATTAGCATTCAATGCTTTCAACATTATTGAATTGCTTCGGGCCATCTGTTTAGATTTTATTCATTTTTTCAGTAAGGTAAATGAGGAAAGGCAAACAGGGTCAAATGGCTGTTCATGTTGTCCCTTACGAGCCAGTGGGTGAAAGTGCCCCTACAATTGCACAAGTCTACTATGCATAATCTATTGTGCAAGGATGAGCACAACTTGGGCATTTGATGAACAGGATCATGCAACAGGTTCCTACATGTCCTCTTAGTGAAATCATAGCAATTTCATATGTCAAATTTCATAATTAGGAAATTTTAAATTTTGTTGAAGTGGAGGTGTAAAAGATGACGCAACTGAAATATGATCTAATCTTCTTCAAATACAGAAATATTAGGGGCAACAAATTGAATGACTGCATAATGCAGTTGGGTTCATAAGCTTCACTGGAACAAGCATTTGAAGCCGTGGTTGAAGTGGGTGGCAAACACATCCATCTCATGTTCCGGAAGCACCATTCCAATTTCCAACCCGCCAACACCTTCTCTGCTCTCTGCAACTGACATGGCTCCTGTCTTAATGATGGAGGCCACCTCCACCTTCTTCGGCTTCCCCCATCCGAAGTCGATGCCATAAACCTTCAACTGGGGCGACCCTGCAACACTCAGCGGCTGGTGAGGGATCATGGCCATATACTTCTGTATCCATTCCTCCGCGCCATGCAAGGCATCGCTCTTGAACAGCGCGATGGACTTGCTAATAGCTCTGACCGCCACTGTGAACCCGTCGTCGCCGGTAAGGTCGCCTGCCTTGACCTCCTCCACGGGCACGGCGCCGAGGCAGTTGCCGAAGTACTCCGCTGGCACCGGCGGCCGCAGCCCGCTCCTGCAATTGCCGACAAAACAGAAATGGCAGCTCCGTTCGCTCTCGTATCCTCGCGTTTTGACGAGGCAAACCCACGCATAAGCGAAGGCCACCGAAATGCTCGAGCAGCGGAGTGCTTTCGCCATGACCAAATCCTTGAGCCTTGTGATCTGGTCTCCATCGAGAGTGAACGACGCAATGACCTTCTTGCTGCACGCCGCAGGCGCTTCGGGCAAAGTTACGCCGCTTTCAAGAATCCCGTTGATGACCTTGGAGAAGACGGAGTAAAGCCCACGATGGTCGGGTATGAGGGCCCTGTCAA
>LTAE01002253.1:27826-45532 GCA_001647135.1 Pontederia paniculata | reverse complement strand
CTCGACGCGTGTCGGATATCGATTCGGCCACGTGTGAGACGCGCTCGCGGGACGTTACAAGAATTGGTATCAGAGCTAACCTCGCATGCTCACTTGAATTATGTGGGACTACTCAACGAGGATGTTGAGCCCCAAAGGGGAAGAATGTAAGGACCCAATGGCAAGGCCAAGGGTTTAGTCCCACATGAGCAAAACACGAAGGTGATCATGGACTTATAAGTGACCACCCTCCTCACCATTCAAGACGCGTTTTAAAATTTGTGCGGGCCATGAGCCTAAAGCGAACAATTTCTTAAATGGGGTTGAGGGCGTTACACATCAGTAAGTATTTTTTTCATGTCCTGAGGATTAGAGAAGAGAAAAAAAAGAATCCATTAATGGTGTCAACTACCTGTACCAGCGCAGATAACTTTCACTGAATTTTGATTTCATTTTGCAGTGCTGCTAATGGAGGAGTTCTCCCAACTAGTTTTCCGATAAGGCAGAGGCAGAGCTCCTCATTGCGTTTTTGGAGCTCAGCTGCATCAAGAATTACCTCTTCAGTGGATGAAGCCTGTAGATGCTTCAGATGCTCCAGAGGAATGAGACCTGACCTTGCAGGTCTTCCAGACACTATGGACAACCAAGAAGCTTGATGGTTTGTTTGGTGTTGGTTGCTTTCAGATCTGGAATGTATGTTGTCTCGAGTGTGCCCATCTGGTGGATCCGGAGGTCGCAGTGGTGGAGAGAAGGGAAGGCCTGTGAGGAGGAAGAAGGAAGCACACAAGATGCCATACAAACTTGCAGTCATAAGGATGTTTGTAATCGTATTTTTCTGTCTCCACTACTGCAAGCAGGCACCTAGCCAATAGTATAAGAAGTTTGAATCGACATATCAAGAATAAAATTAAGGTCAAAACGACCATTGTGTCTTCATATTATTTTATATTATAATATTATTTTACAGTGAAAATGTTGTTGCTCACTCTCATAGTTTTTTCTCACACAAAAAGATTTTTCCACATAAATCTTCATATCTGATCTAATTTAATTTTTTACATTATTAGTATCTCGTTTAAGTTTATGTATTAAAAAAATTTCTGTAGTTCCCAACATGATCAATGAAATTTCAGAAAAAAACAAGAGGAAAACGGATACAGGAGTTCGAGTCAATATTCGATAACTGATATAGTAATTTTAGAATAGTGACAAACTTTTTTTGTTAACATCATTAATTAATTAACACGCACCATGACATATCCTTTAATTTCATTTAATAAATTTGAGGCAAAACTAGTTTCCAGTAGAATGAGCCAATGAACAATCGAAGTCCTGACCTTCGAGGGCGTTTCGGTGCTTCCATTCTTTATTTTGAAACGCACCTGCCACATGTGTGTCTCATAGTGAAATGACTGCGATCATCCAACTACAAGGAAGTTTACAAGGTCCTGGGCCTAGTAAATAAACGTAACAAGGAAACATACCATTTAATAATCACAGTCCTCGGCAAAGCATTGTGATATAAAACAATTAACGAAACAACTACCGAGAGTTTTACATCAAAAGTTCACATGTAAAACCACACTGCCACTCTGCTGCCATATCTTGTACAATTTTCATTCTTTTTTCTTTCTTTTAAAGCATCTTGCACAATTGAAATATAACCATTTTCATAGGCAGTGTACATCGAAGATCAAGTTGGCATGTCTGTATACCAAACTATAACTCAAAATCTTCAGGTCTTTAAGTCTTTACTTCTAATATCACTTAGGAGAAGCCATCCAAACGTTAAGAAAATCCTGCAAGAAACAAACAACATGCCATATATATATATATCAATCACATAGGTTAAAGAAAAATTCAAACCATCAATATGTTGTCATTTATAGCACATAGGTTAAAGGAAAATTCAAACCTTGTCAAAAGCATCCAGATATAAATGTTTCTTTTTTTTTTGAAAGGGAAAACAAATTATTGAGGCCTTTACCGTGCCGAGAATCAAACATTACTTGTAGGAATCTAATACACAACAATAACTAACAATTCAAATGTCATGCTTGTGCCAAGTAACAACTATTGTCAAATTTTTAAATGCTATATTGCACAATTTCTAACTGAAGTTGTGTCCTTTATGTAGAAAAAAAGATACTAACATTCGATTTAAAATACTTGTAGAACAATTTCGTATCCGTCCATCAAAGTTATTCTGAAGATTTAAAATATTCTGATTCATTTTTTGGACTAAACAGAGAACTGACATGAAGAAAGACAATCATGTCGGATTTATCATCAGCTTTTGCTGAAGCAGAAAAGCAAATGTGATGATTGTATATTTGATGAGATTTCCATTGTAACGATCATCAAGGAATGATGCTATTGGGTTTATCTGTGGACACAATTAGTGTTAACGCTTGGCTTTGGCTAGGTATGTTCCAAGTCTATCAAAGCTTTACTCAGTATTCTTCAAGCAAAAACACAGTGCAACAAATATGAAAATAAGCTTATACAAAAATTCCATATCTTACACCTGAACTAAGGCCACTACAATCCTTTGCTCTTCAGTAATAAATTGGGACAAATGCCTGAGCTAGCTTGTATCACTGAAAAAGAGTGTCTATAAGATTAGGAAACTGAGGCCCTCGTTTTGTGTTATGACCTGAACTGCGGAAAAAGAAAAGTACCGTAATTTAAAGGCTCCCATTGCAAGGTCTCCAACAGTATTAACAATGATTACTCAAAATTTGACTACCATTTAGGATCTACTTTAGTTATTGTGTAAAGCAAAGCACTTCTAGAACAGAGTTTATAGTACTTCTTGAAAATATAAGATTTTCTGGTCAGAAGATCTCCCACTGACTCCATAACAAACACAGATCAGAGGTTTGAGTTTAACATAAAGAAGAAAAAACTTATTAACATAAATGAGGAGAATGATGTCTTTTTTAGGGTATATAAGCTTTTTGGCTAGTAATAGATATGTAAGCAAACATTTGACACAACAAATGTAAGCAAACAACTAACATACAATGTACGAAATGAGACAAAAGATCAATTGTCAATATATCTCCCCAAAAGAAAAGTGACATTATAACTTACATACATTCATGTGAAAAAACCTTGAATCGGAGAACTGAGAAGAAAACTAAAGACTATACACTCACCCTAAATGGTGCACCTGCTATATTTAGTACCATCAATAGTTTAGTAAGAGTCATAGACGCTCTTTGATTGTTGAACATAGAATTTGATAAAATGAAGCTTTTTTTTAGAGGGTAAAATGAAGCTATTAAGATTTGATCCTTGTTTATGGTGATTTCATAAAACTTACTTTCCCTATCCCCTAGTATTAGTGTAAGATTAAGCTAGCTTATGAGGCATTATTGTTCTGTTTCGTACATGTGGTTATAGAATACATTTTTTTTTTTTTTGCAGCAACCTCAGATCTACATGAGCAAGGATGATATTGCCAATCAGAAGTATGCATACCAAGAAGTAGGTTTAGTTGCTGGCATGATCAATTTTCTCAGCCTCCTCTTAAGTTCTTATGAGGAAATTTCTTAGCATAGATAGCCTATTTATGTACTCACATTTATTCAAAGATAATTGTTTTGCTAAAGAAGCCCAAGTACAATTTCCATGGCTTTAAAACTCAAACTGCCAAAAGACCAGAAACAACTCAACAAACAATGGTAAGTCATTCACTTTAAAAGTAGGTAAAAGAAAGACCTCAAAGTGGTTTCAGGGCTCATATGTGTAGTCAGGATATTCCTCCGTGACCTCGCTTGTAGTGCCATTCAAAACTCTGTTTCCATTAGCAGCAGCATTAGAGTAAGGAGCATAGACAGCAACTGGACTGGCACGAGAACTCCGACTCCTTGCAACAGTGGTGCTCCTCGTAACCTTTGTGCGAGCTTTTCGACCCTGACGATTGTATACCGCTCAATTCAAACAGTAAAGTGCCATATAACTAGACATCTAGTATTAACTACGGTCACATTAATACCTGGCAGAATACAGATAGACACTGAATTAAGTTATACTGATGTTGGCATGCTCACTACAGAAGAACCCACCTTTCCCATGCACTTCTCCAGGTGCGGGGCGAACCGACCTGCAGCAACCCGCTGTCCACAATTCATGCACTCAAAGACCTCGCTGGCTATTGCAGGGTGCGTCTGACCGAAGATGTCCACCACATTCTTGCTGTTGGAATCAGCGTTGCTGCCAGGATCCACCACCCGAGCCTCTGCCGACAACCGGAGCTCCTCTTCCTCCTCCTCCAGGTTCCGGTCAAGGCCCAGCCGCGCTATTCGGTGGCACTCTGATGCCACATCTACGATGATCGAATCGAGCAGGTCATCAAAGCAATGCGATATGAGCTGCAAATCCAAATGCACAAAATTAGGGAAGCCTGTTGTTTGATCGCAGAAGGGGGTTCAATAATTTACATCAAGGAAGCATCAAATTGATGGTGAAACACACAAAGAAATCAAGAGTGGCTCGCAGGAACTACGAGACTGTGATTGCAACAACAAGTTAGGAACGAATCAATGAGCAGAAAAAAGAAATGATCCAACACAGGTTTTGGGTTACCTGAGAATGAATGGATTGAGAGGCGCCATCGTCGGATTCCAATATCTTTGGTTTACCCATCAGAGATTTTGATTCTATTGCAAAAAGACCTGAAGGAAAGGTAGAAGAAACCCAACAGTCAATGATCGAGATACCAAATTAGGAGTAACATTTTTTTTTCCCAACGAATGTAATAAAATCTTTTTTAAGTACTTGGTTTTTTTAGATTTACGCATTCCCTTTATCTAATAAGAAAACAAAAGAAAGCACATGATATTAATAGTTTTTATGGACTATTTGCTTTATTTAAGGTAACATAACTATAAAAGATTGTTGATTTAAACTGATATCTCGAATTTCAATAAGAGGAGTCTAACCTAAAATACTCATTTTGAAAATATTATTTGAGTTAATAATTAATAACAAATATGATTGGTAAGACATTGAAAAAATAATTTTCAAATTATGACAAAGTTTTCAAAAAATCAAAAAATGAATGTGTAAATTAAAGATATATGTAAATCTCAGATTGAATATTTTCTTCGTACAGTCAGAATCTGTAAGTGCAGTATACACATATTGAAATTTATAACGAACTTTAATAGCCTATTTACATGTATATTTTAAAAATTAAGATGATTCTGACTGAATAAAAAATAAAGTGTCATTTAACTAATACTTGTGATCAAAATTTGTTGAATAAATTTGGATAACAACATTTAACAGAATGTAATCCCTTGAATTGTCCTACATAAATGTGCCTGATATAATAATATTTTTTTATACAATAACAAATTGTTTATCAACAAACAATTTTCTTAGCCAATTCATATATGATTAAACACATGATTTCTGATATTTCAAATCAACTCAATAGGTATACCATTTTTTCTTCATAACTTATAACTTTCAACAAATCAAGCACATTCTTAAACTTAAATCTTATTATAGATTATCAATGTTTCTCTCCAACGAATATATCCAAATATATCATAGGGGACGGAGCCAGACCAACATATTAAGGCGGCCAACATAACATATAATAAGTAATAAATGAAAAAGAATAATAAAAAAAATCATCTATTTATAAAAACTATTTTTGGTTAAATAATTTCAAAATACATTATATTTACATAATATAACATAAAATAAAAATGAACAATCATTACCCAAGAAATCTCACTCTTTCAAATAAAAAAACATCTAGAAGAAATTCACAATATCATTTAAACAATTTTTTATGTAAAGATTTGAAGGGAATTCATTGTTAAATATTATATAGGATTAATCCATTTACTTGATTATATGATTTGAAAGGTCAAAAATAAAACTTGTGATATATACATAAGAACTAAGTAAACATTCACCAATTTATTATGTGTCTTACATCAATTACTATAGAAGGATAGATATAAAAGAAAATCAAACAATTTGATTCAAGCGTCTGAAGTGGAAATTCTAATCGCTTAAAAGAATTCCATAATTTCCTTAATAGTTCTTTCAAAATTTTCCTTAATAGTTAAAATTTGAAGAAAAGGAAAAGGGGTAAACACCCATGAAGGGCTTTTTCTCCTTTGAGATTTCCATGAAGGATAATTCTAAACAAAACATCAGCAAGTTGACCATCTCGTTGTCAAAAATAATTCCTCTAAGAAAATCCATGTACAACAAGCATTTGATGAAAGTAGGAATGAGGAATAGGAAGCTGAGTGAAGGACCAAAATCTGCAAATGTTTCGAGAAATAACTTTTTTCCTATCTTATTTTACTTCCATGTAAGGAGACAAACTGTACATTCAAAATGGCAATTCTTTTGAGGGGAAGATTTACTGAAAATTAAACATCACCACATCTCGAATTTCTTCTCACATTGAATTGTTATTAAGTCCCAAGAGATATTAGTAACTCCTGGTTAACAATTGTGTGAAATAATAGCAATTTGAGCAATAAACATATACCCCATCTCCAGATTGACGAGATGCATGGATATGGAGTGCTGATCAATTCTCAGTTCGGAACGCCTATAAATTGTTGACTGCCAACAACCAACTGACATATTTGGAGATGCGCACAGACTGCCACTTGCTATGGCAGACTCGGATTCCATTGAAGATTAAAATTTTTGCATGGCTTCTGCGAAGATCCAGACTTCCAACGCGCAAATACTTATTCTGATGGACTCAGGAGGCAGAAATTACTTGCATATTATGTCAGGCAGCGACAGAGGATGTCAACCATCTATTTTTTGAATGCCCGGTGGCAAGAGAGGTGTGGCATAGGTCTGGTTGTTCATGGATTGATTGTCAATCATTCCCGGACTTTTGGAGATCCTTCTGAATGGGTGGACACAATCTACAAACGCAGGTCTATGTTTCAAGACTTCGACGAGGAAGTCCATTTGCAGTCCTATGGTCTATTTGGCTTCAGCGAAACGGGTGTATCTTTCGGGGAGAGAAATGTTATATAGAAAATATTGTAATAGGAGTAAAGACCCTGCTGAGGGACTGGAGATGAGAGACTATCCAGATTTTCCGACTTCACACTGTAACACTCTTGTTTATTAATAATAATATGGATGGTTACACAAGGTAACCATCCTTTGGCTTCTCAAAAAAAAAAAAAAATGGAATCACCACTAGGAGGATAGAAGTTTCTAATCCTGCTTTTTTTGGGGAGTAAGAGTTTCTTATCCTTGCTTTCAGAAGTCCTCTTCTATGAAATATCCCATAATAGAGGTTTCTTTTTCGTCCACATGCTGCATGTTTTAGCATGTGTCATATTGATTGTCCTGGACTGCAAGTTTTTGGAGAATAGTCACTCCAAGTTTCTTTAAATTGCAAACCCACATGGTTCTTTTGTTTTAGATAGTTAAAAAACCACATGGTATCAAAACTAGATGTCACAAGAAACCTTGTTTCAACTATTAGTTACAGTATAGCTGGTCATTAGACATAAAGAGGTCATAGTGCTTTTCAAATTTAAGCAATAGCATCAAAGATTTGTAACTAAAAAACTATTTGATGTTATCAAATATCACTCTATTGAACTATGGAGGAAAATTCCGGAAGGCAATGGCTCTTCTGCAATACAAAACATTTTTGTTACTGAATGAATTCCTGAATCACAAGATGAAATTGTTCAGACGACAACTCGATCAATCATCTCCCAGACCATAATTAAGACATGACAAATTGAAGAACATTGCCCGAAAATATAACTAATGAACAATCCATATATTGTGTTGAATACACTATCCCCAATATGCAGAGTCCAAGTTAATCAGATGCAGAGTCTATTAATTTTGGACAAGGAAAAAGGTCACAGAAGTGATGCATTCCTTGTCACTTGCTTTCTGGTAGTAATAAAAACCCTTCTTCTGTACCGATTCTAAGGCCAAACGAACATGCCGAACGATGAATCCTAATATAATTGATGTACCAATGAAATTATTATACACTGTATTAGATAAATCAATGAAATCGATCAAGAAGAAACTATATAATAACATAAAAAGCTTGGCAAAAGGGTTTGGAATCCAGAATAATTCAAAGAAAATGCATAAAAAAGAATAAATACCTCATAATCTTCCTCAACAATTGCCTTGGATGTCCATCCCATCTCTTTTTATGCAGTCTCAAATCCAAATCTCATATCCCAAAGTGTGGCAACAAAATCTCATATGAGAGAGAGAGAGAGAGAGAGAGAGAGAGGGAAAGTGCTCCAACGACGAACGGCGAGGGACGAGGTTGCTAGGAACGATGAACGGCGAGGGTGAGAGAAAACAGGCAGAGAAGCCCCAAGGTAAGTTTCGATCTGGAGGTATCTATTAACACAAATGACTATAATTATTACTATAATATTAATTTTGCAAAAATACATTTCAACTAATCTTTTTTCGATGGGAAGATAAAGACCGTCGATCGAGATACATAGCGTTTGGATATGCCAGGACACGTATTCTTCTTAATTTCCGAAACTTGATTAGTCAGACAGATAAATTTTAATATAATATTTCCATTAAAATATAATAATAATAATAATAATAATAATAATAATAATAATAATAATAATAATAATAATAATAATAATTGATTAGATGTTAATAAATGTTTCAATAAATGTATAGAATAAAAAACCTTTATTTAGTTAAATAAGCAAAAAAATTATACTTTAAAAAATAAAAAAAAAATGTCAAAATGAATTATAAAATCATAATAATTTATTATTGTTTAAAAATTATAAACATAATATACATATTCATAGTAAAATAATTAGCAATACCAACTAAATTTATTTATACTTTTTTTATAGTTAATAACACATTTTATCTGGAGTGGTGAATTAATCAGATCCCAAGTATATGCTCAGAATATAAGTTATTTATAATATTGAATTAACATATTTATAAAGTTTTAGTTTATTTATAATAAAATAAAATGTTTTGAAAATAAATATAAAACTATATCAGATTAACCTTATAATCTAGCTTATGTACATAACTTCATATTTTAATTAAATAATTATTTGTTAATTTAAAGTTGAAGTATTTTATTTAAAAATACATAAATGTCATTTTCATTGTGATGAAATAATATTACTAATATGATAATTTATCATGACATTTTAGTTGAAGTATTTTACTTTGAAATAATTATTTCACTTACTTAGTGACACTGAAGGTAATTATTATTTATTAACAAATAAGACCATTACACATATTTGACAAATTTGTTTATGCTAAATATATTTTATTAACAGATTTTAGGAAAAAATAATAATTAAGATATAGTATTTATTATTAAGTTATTATTATGATTACTAATGTATAGTAAATAATATAGTTATATACAATAATACTAAAATAATAAATATATAGGACTAAAAGAAGGTGGACCTAACGAACTGACCCTTAATAGTTATTTGGCAAAATTCGTAAAAGCAATGATTATCTCATGTAATCCTAATTTTTGCATTCAAATGAGAAAGTAAAGCTACGGATGGCTCAAGTGAGTGACATGGTGCAGGTGCACCTACAATATCTCTAAACAATATATGTCAATCGTTAGTGGTGGAAAGTCCCAAAAAACATCGAACCATCAAGCATTAGGGTTTGTTTGTCAAGCTAATTAGCAACTTCATTCGACATGCAAAGGCATTAATGTCTCATTTTCATATGAGACATCTATTGATGACTATGACTAAGATAGCAAAATAAGGGGCTCCATAAGTACGCCTTGTTATGAGGTTGATGGCATTGAAAGAGTCATTCTCAAGGATTATGCGTCTCATCGAGTCCCAACATAATATCCTCGAGTTCAGCGACCACAAGAGAGCATGTGCTTAGTTTGGACATGAAGTCAGATATCTAATTTGCCATAGAACTACATGGTCTTGTTGAGAAATAGCTCCGTTGACATTTCCAACAGTGTGGTGTCTTTTCTCAAGTTCGCATTAGCGTACTCTTGATATCTTTATGATTGGACTTGAGCTAGTTCCTTGAAAGTGTAAACTTGTCTTTCATGATTTGAATGGCAAGAATTGTTGAAGATGGTAGCACTAGAACATTGTTGAAAATCACATTGTTCCTTTCTAACGAGAATTTCCAACAAGTAGCGTTGAAAATAGTTGATCAACGTAGGTCATGGCTCAATTCTATGTTTGAACCCAAGTTACTAAGTAGTCATGTGGGCATAGGAGTGTTACAGAAGGCGACAATTGTCTAGGGAAGTAATATACACCTTTAGGATGGCGTAATGTATAGGTAATCCCACGATACTAGATTATAGATTCGATTGAGGCTTGGCATTGCACGCGCTATTAGATGCAATGTGTCACTGGTATGAATACTCATTGGTAAGAAATTTATTATGACCAACAAGCCATAGGAAAGTCCTTATATTTTGAGGCCATTCCATTTCCATACCGTTTTCAATAGTGGATTCATTTCATGCTTAAGGTCGTTAGAGAGGTAATTGTAGGTCGCATTGAAGATCATGTGGCTTTAAGTGGCCAATATAATACATTTTATTCAACATTACTGGTAGGTTTCTAAATGTCTGCAATTCGTAATATGTCATGGAAAGGTAGCAATCAGGCAAAGCTGATGTCTAAACATTATTCATTCCTAGGTTTGAAGAACTCTTGTCATGATTGTGCATGGTAGTTATCGGTCATGTGTGGTTGTGAGTTTGTTTTCGAGTAGAATACCATCCAAAAGCCAAGTATTATGCCAGAAACAAAATATTGCCACCATCTACAAAGCCATAAACTCCATCTGATGAGTTGCATATGGATCTCCAAAGTCATAAATCATTTTCATGATGATGGACTAGCCCTAAGTTGAATTTTGTCTGATTTCTTGCTCTGAAGTGCTTGGACCCAAAGGTGTTGCTTCGCCAAGAGTAAGTCATTAAGGCAATTAAACTTCTTCAAACCTACACCACAATATTTTGGTTGCAAAACCTACACCACATCGTTGGGATTATATAGTGCACAAGGGAAGTCGCGGTTGAAACATTCCATATGCCGGCAAAATGTAGTTGGTATCCTCATGTTTTGCACTGTTCATATAAGGATTGTTTGGGTGACCAATTGTACCATAATTATTTGTTCAATTAAGTTTAAGGTCTTTGCAACATATCCAATAATTATGTCTTGGATTTTTGTTGACTAATTTATTGAAATGTCTGTGCTTTATTCGCTCTTGGATGATCGGATACCAAGATAATTCCTAATTGATGTGGTTATCCTAAAATTACATAGGTTTAAGATTTGTTCTAGAATTGATGATGACGTCTACTTGGCAAAGAAGACAAATGACTTCGAACTCACCTTTTGGACAATCATTTCTTCCTCCAAAGGATGGTAATATAAGGTACATTGGCATGTCAAGGCCATTGCAAAAAGCATAATGTCATTTGTAAAAAAGATATGTGAGATTCATGGCTCAAAACTTTCATCTCATATAGTTTTTAAACACTAGGGTCAATAGATTGTTGGAAAATGTGGCTGAGTTGTTCAATGCACAAAGTGAAAATATAAAGGGACAAGGGACAAATTGTCTTAGTCCCCTTTCCATTTCAAACTCGGACATGAGAAAATGTTCCAAAGAACCTCGACAAAGGAAATGTTAGACAATCCATTATAAAATGAGTTGGCATCTAATTATTTTTAAATGCTAATGTATTAAATGGGTCATTAAATAGGTTAACAATATCTAATAGCTAATTCTTATTTTTTAGATGTTAATGTATTAAATGAGTTAGTGATATTTAATAGCTAAAAGAGAAATAAATGACAATGATGGTTTGAGAATGATTCTAAATCCTTGGATATGCATATATTGTCACAAATCAATAAGATTAAGAATTTTCTTTGTGAATATAAAAAAAATAACATTTGTTTTCATCCAAATTCTATAAAAAAAAGTTGGACATTGAGTCTAACTCCAACATGTCACGACAATTTATAAAAGTAATTTGATGAAGTCAATTCAAGCTCTTGATTGAACTAAAAAATTAAGGTGAAAAAAAAATAGATTGTTTTCTTAGGATACTCTCTCTCTCTCTCTCTCTCTCTCTCTCTCTCTCTCTCTCTCTAAAATTTTCTGTTCTTCTTGAATCGATACCAAGGTAAGAAAGAGTTGTTCTCCTTTTTTGGATCGTTTCATTGCTTTCATCAAAAGGAACAATTGTTGATTATGAGAGAAAAGGGGAAGGAAAAGAACTTAGGAACATGAGACCATGTATTTTTGTTAAAAAGGTAAGTTTGGTGAATTTCTCATTGATATGATATTTTTAATAGATGTTACATGATTAGGATTGAAGAATTATTTGATTCATTAATGTTTTGTGTCCCTTTAATAACGTTAGATCGACAAATGTTTGATGTAATAGGCCTATCTAAAAGTCATGACTAATGTTTCTGTTAAACTTTTGAAGAGTTTTACTTATTCAAAAATTATTAAGAATACATCAAAGGATAGATCTTAAAGTATAGTTTATTTAGAAATTAGATTAATTTTTACTCAAAGTTTAAGAAAAAAATATAACTAAAATACTAACGTTATATAATATTGTCTCAAGAAGTATCGTGTCCAACTTAGAAAAAACATCATAAATGGAACAAATCAAGGTAGATTTTAAAAATTTGTGAAGATATGCCTACGTAATCTTGTATTAGAAGTTGGAATGGTCTAGAAAAGATAAGTGTAAAGGATATTATAAATTATTTAAGCTCAATTGTCAAAACCTCAAAATACAACACATAAAATAAATTGAGATTGCTATTGAATTTCTTGATAGTAAATTATAGGAAGATAAAATTTAAAAAATTTATGTGCAAGACCCCTAAAAGTCTACTTTTAGGAAAACAAAAACATATTCATCCAAAAAGACTTCTTACAAATTAAGTTATGAAATTATGATTGACAATATATCAAATTTGTTTAGTGTCGAAAATTATTACCTCAAATAGTATTTTCCAAATCGTTCATACTTTACAATTTGTGGTCTATTTACACTATTTAATTTTCTCATTATGATATCTCATTGATTTTAATGTTCCATGTTATGCCTTGTATTCATTATTGCTTATGATATATGATCATGGATGAATCTCAAAGTTTGTTTGACCCTATAATTATGATATGTTATATGTTATCTCCAAGTAAAAGGGAATGAAACTAATAAAGAGCTCACATTATATGTTGATCGTCGGGGGTAAAACTTAGTGATGTAATCATATTGATGTTAGATATTTGTAGTATAGCTACCGCGAAACTACAAAATTCTTATTGTATGAATCACTTTCTGACATGCAACAAAAAGGATTCTCAAACATCATTCCCTTTTGGGATACCTTCATGTTTTGACACCATCTATTGGCATGTGGTATCCATAGTTTGAATGAACATGATAATGAGTTCTCCTACTTAAAGTAACGCAAAGTTGTCAAAATCCATTAAATGTAATGGCGAACATGCACAAATAGGTAAATATTAATGATGAATGAAATGATGATGATGATGATGATGATGATGATGATGATGATGATGATGATGATGATGCATGTTATATATGATGTTGAAAATAAAGTAAAGATGATGGTATGACATTATGTAAGTAAAGCAAGTAGTACAAAAGGAAAAAATATGTGATTCTTAATCATGAGATGATGAAATATTTATCCATATGTATTATGTATTTGCATTATTCATATTAAGATTATCATATATGTGTGTTATTATATGTCTTATATATTGAGCTATTATGAGATAATTATCTCCCTTTTACTAAATCCTTCAAGAAATTAAGCTATAGTGGTGATATGATGACGACGTGGATGGTATTGGATATTTATATGTCATGTGCAAGCATATGTTTTATTTAAGTCATTTTTCAAAATAAAGAAAAATAATTGAGTTGTATTGATCATTTAATTTTCTTTTATAGAGCTATGTTTTAGAATCTTATGACGTTATCATTAACTTATAATTAAAAACTTTTTCACTTATTTGAAATTGAGATTCATTTTTTTTATTTTTCTTTTGCATATGTTTAGAATTATCAAACACCAAGTCAAAATTGTTGTCATGCCATCTTTTATATTAAGTCATGTATATAATGTATTTAGAAGTGTCCTTTTGGTGTGTACTTTTGGAGGCATTATAATTAGTATCCTAAAATATGTGAAGGTCCATGTATAATTAGTATCCTAAAATATATCATGGACAATCATCACACCATTAAGTAAAAGTTTAAGCAAAATATAAGTCTTATTAACAAGTGTTTATTTGTAATACATGATCGTGTTCAATCAAAATCAAAGTTGTGACAATACACAAACACACACACACACACACACACACACACACACACACACAGTTATGGCAGACAATAGATAATACTAGTTTTAATGCTTAGACAACACAACGATATTCCAAGCGCACAACGATTAGTTGCAATACTACATGTATCAAATCCATATGGAAGCTAAAATAGTTATAGATACTAAATCACTCTAATATAATCTAACAAACCGATTATAAAGAAAATGATGAAATTGAACTATAAAAAAAGTATCAACTAGCTAAGTTTTTAGTATTTTTAAATCATAAAAGATAAGAAGTTGGATGAATGCAATAATAAATGAGATTCCAAAGTTAGTTTAGCTGAGAAGGTGATTGAGTCAATCAACATGCGGGTTAATAACTTGCATTGAAATCCTGATGAAGAGAGGATTAATCGTTGATCCCTTTTTCAAATACATAGATCTATACTACATCTCTTAGGCTCTCAGCATCAAAGATCAAAAGTACAAATCTGAAACCTTTCTATACTAATCGAGTGATCTAACTCTAATCAATAGTCTTCCAGCATATGATTAAATCATCAGCGACCAACTAACATCAACTAATGGGGTTTATCATTCGATTATAAGTGAACAAGAGGAGATCTTCAACTTCAAATTGCTTTAAACTTTAAAGAAGTTGATGGGCTTCTTACGTCCATTCATAAAACAAACCACGTGAATAAATCAAATGAAATTCTAGGACTAAGAAGCATTTGGATTCAATGGATGTCTCCCTTTTGAAATATATCACTCTTCAAATCCGAATACATAATGAAATCAAGAAAGATAAACAAAAATAACCTCGCTATTTGAATCCATTTAATTCATAAATTTATAAATTCTTCACAAAAAGTAGATGACAAATAGGAAATCAAAACAAGTTCATTTCATCTCAAATCAAACAATCGAATAAAAACGAGATCATCACCTAACATGACTAGTTAACTCTAGAATGTGAGATTTAATTACAACATATCATCATTAAAATGCAAATAAAAAGGTTAAAAAATCATCCCCTCCATTTTCATAAATCTTCTTCCTTCATCCTTGATGTGGTGTTGATGATCCAAAGGTGGCTCCTTCCCTAAATGGGGGCTCTCCTCTCTCTTATGATTTTCCATCTTCAAATATCTTCTTTATTTTCGTTTCTATTTTTCTTTTCTTTCTTTGACATATGCCCCTCTATCATGACATAAATATTTTCTTGATTTTTTTGTCAATCATGAACTATCAGGATCTTCTATCTTTTACTGATTATGTCTTTTGCTAACATAAGCTTTGTGTTGTAATGCTCCTTGTGTGAAAACTTCATTCTTCTCCATAGTCCTGAAATAAGAGCATAAAATAATATCATTTGGTTCCAAGTATACAAGCTAGTAAAATTTGAATATGACAAGGGTGTGCTTACTAAAAAGAGAAAACTAAGTATAAAATATAGACTCAAGCTCAAAAGAAGATATGGAAATAATGATAAACACAATTTCAAAGACTAAAATCCTATGCACTTAAAGCCATACATCAAGAATATTAAGTCTTTTCTCCCCACGTTCAAGTACGAAAATATGATTTAAATATCATTGTTATGCAAATGTTGTGCATAGATATTCTTTAACTATTGTAGATGATTTCAATAGAATGACATGAAATTATTTTTGGTTAAAACTTAAAAGTATGCAACAATATGTCTTAAGGATGAAACATAATTTGGAAAGATAATGAGACTCAATTTACAAAATGTTTGTAAGGATTTCTTCATTGCTAAATGAATTATGCATCAGATTACTTGTGTCAATACCCCTCAACATAATGGAATTATTGAGAAAACATAAGTATTTATTGGAAGTTGCTAGAGCAATCAGATTTCAAGCTTAAGCTCCAATTGAGTTTTGAGGTAACTATGTGTTAGTGGTTATAACCATAATCAATCATTTATCTGTCTCAATTTAAACAATGTATCTCTTTACGAGAAGTTTTATGGCAAGCCTCCTATTTTAGAACATTTTAGGATGTTTGGTTGCCAATACTATACTACAAATGTTGAATCTCATAACAAAATCATAGTAAGAGCAATTCTTCATGTGTTCCTTGGATATTCACCTACAGAAAAAATGATATAAACTTTTCAATATTGATAATTATATCATTTTTTTCAGTCGAATGTCAAATTTCATGAAGATACCTTTTCTTTCAAACTCTATCAAATTCCTTATCATCTTCTAATTCTAATTTTGTTTCTTTTTTTTTCTTCATGATCCTTTTTAATCTATAAATAAATGTTAGAAGACTATTCTCCTAATAATGTTTCAACTTCTTCTAGTTCTCTAGTAGTATATATAGAACTTCCTTTTCATATTCCTTCTAACATGTACCTTAATTTTCTTCAGATATACTTCTCTCTAATAAGACTAAGAGACAACTTTTAAAAAACAAACTATAACTTAGGTTCTTCCACTTGTAATCCAATTTTTAATTTTGTTTCATATGATTATCTTGTCTGAATTCATAACCCCAAGATTTTCAGGATGCTTCTAAAGATTCTATGGGTGGATGGCGTCAAGGTTAAGGTGGAAGCTCTTCAATTGAATAAAACTTAAGGGACTGTAGATCTTCCTGTAGGTAAAAAAGGTCTATTGATTATAAGTGGATTTATAAGATGAAACTTAAATCTAATGGACCAGTATAAAGTCATGCAGGATGACTGCCAAGGGCTTCACTAAAAAAGAGTGGATAGGTTTTAAGGAAGATTTTTTTTATCCAATAGTCAAAGTGGTGATTATCATATCTGTGACCTATGTTGCTGCTCAATTTACATGACTTTTGTATTATCTTGATGTGAATAATGCCTTCTTGAATGGAGAGCTCTTTGAGGAAGTTTATATAGATATTCCTTTTATTTTCACAATTAGGAGGGACCAACCAAGATGTGCAGATTGCTCAAACATCCATATAACCTAAAAATAAGTATCGATGCAGTGAAACTTAAATCTAACTCAAACTTTAACCATCTTAAGTTATAAGCAAACCAAACTTGATTACTCTTTATTAAAAGAGTTTATGCATGTATCATTCTAATTCTAGTTTATGTGGATTACATCTTATTAATTGATAACAACAAATATTTGATTGAAAAGGCAAGACATATTATCACAACCCCAATTTAAACATTGGTTTGATCGGTGAGCCACGACCTATTACGGTTGATCAAATATAATATTACGGGAGCGTGTTAGAATGCATTTAATAATCTCACATGAATATTATCATAAACTTAACCATAACACAAACAATATATATATATATATAT
>LTAE01002253.1:0-27124 GCA_001647135.1 Pontederia paniculata | reverse complement strand
TTATATTAATTAATTTTTAAAAAATAATTGATATTTAGAAAAATATTTTTTTAAAAATAGTAATTCATGAGATAAATTTTATATTATTTACAAATAATTTTAAATGATATTTTTATAAAAATATTTTATGAAATATTAATTTGTTCGATTAATTTTATTTTAATATAATTTTTTAATTCAATAAAGTTTTATTTTTATTAAAATATATTTTATATTTTCGATTCTCATTTTTTATCCAAACATCCTTAGAATCTATTTATAATCATTACATTTTAGTTCATCCAAACACACTTCGAACTAATCTATCAAATCAAATTATTCATTGAAACCCGGAGAACCCCCGGTTCTACTTGCCAAACTCAGCCTTAGGGTTTCATATCATCTCTATCGAGGGAACATATTATCCCTTAGGATATCATATCATTCCACTCGGAGAATTTCATATCGTCTCTACAAAAAAATATATTATCCTGACTGAGGAAATACAAATGCATGATAGAAGCAAATGCATGATCTTTTCACATGACCACATCATTATAGAACATATAATATATGATTGCATAATTAGCAATTCATTCATTTGATTAGTTCATATATAACATATCCAAAAGCAATTGCAATGGATATAAAAGTATAATTGCATAAAAAAATGATTTTTTTCATGGTCTTCACAACATCAATTTTGTATAAATTTTGTACTTGGCAAATTGAGTGGAGTCAGTTATAAAATTCATAACAATTAAGAAATACAACATATTCAAATACTATAAATTTTATCAAAAGATAGACTCTTAGATATTTAATCCATATAAATTTCTTCTTCCAACTTTTTTTGGAATGATCATAGAAAATTTAATAAGATAACATTATTTTGTTTTATTTCTGTGTTTTGATAAACTGAGTGATGTTGAATATGAAATTCATAACTCCTGAAATATTTAAGAAAATCAAATCATTCCAATTTTAAATGACATTATACTTCTAGAGAATTAACACATATAAATATCAAAGTATTATCTTGTCTAGAAAGGTTTCAAAAAGTTTAAAGATTTTTTTTATGTTCTATTTCATCTCAAAATCCTAACAAATTGTATGATGTACAATATAAATATTATAACTTATACTTTATATAGCCTATGCTTGTAATTCCAATTGTATATGAAAATAGACTTTCATTAGTATGTGATATAAAAATGTCATGAACTTGTTTTATAAATACTATTTATTCTAAAATTTATAATCCAGTCAAATCATTTCATAAAATAACAAGAGTGAGTCTTAATCATTTACTCATATATTCTAATATACAATTCTGAATAATTCAATTTCAAAGCCTATGAAAAATAAACTTCAAGAGGATATAACATTAGGAATTTTGTAATTTTTGAAGGAATAAAAGTAGCAAACAATTCTTATAAAGTTTTAACAATGATTTTGTTTTAATTAGGAGTGTGTTCTACCCATAGGAATCTTGGCGCAAATGTGTCATATTTAGTAAAAATTAATGGCACATGAGATTAAAAGTATGAATAGAGAAACTCTTGTTTAACCGAATCGCAATTCATAGAAAAAAAGTTAACTACTTACCTTATGATGAAAATCTTAAAATTTTTATTTTAATTATCCAAGGAGTTTTTCCCTCTTGCACTTAGGAGCTTCTTCCTCTTGAACTCGGCCTAGTTTGAGGAAGGATGAGAACAAGGTTGTAACCCAACTAGATATGATAGTTATCTAGTAATATTTGCTGACCTTATTATATTTTATTCATTTATTTAGTTAAGACATTATATGTAAATAAGAAAGTATCCTCATTTGGATTCAAAGAAAATATTTATAAAAAAATTCAAAAGAATCAAAATTTAAATTTTGGGCCGAAGAATAAAATTGAGAGTATTATATATTTTTTTATTTTTGCATCTTCATTTAACCTAAGTAAAACTTTTCCTAAAATTTATTAAAAATAATATTTAATATACTTTAACATATGAGAACAATTATCGAGACTTAACATAGTAGACTTAATTTTTATACTTTTGAAAATCACATTTTCATGGCTTAAGTGAAATTTTGACACTTTCAGTGCTCTGACTATTAAAATTGAATTTTTTATCTCAATACGATTATCATAATACATATTAATGATATAATGTGACAATACCACATGTCATCTTATGTGGATATTACACATATTATAAGGCAACATCTCAAATTCAAGGATTGTAGAGAACTAAAGTACTTATTGAGACTCAAAGTTTCAAGATTTGCCAAAGGAATTCTTATCACACAGAATATATGCAGTTGACTTCATAACAAAATAAGGTGTAAGTGAAGCAACAACAACAAAACACCTCGTGAATATAATTTGAAACTTATGACAACAACAAATGACAAAATGCTCAGTCAGACTACTATGGATTAATTATTTTCAGATATAAGAGAGCTCCCAAATATTAATTGGTAAATTGATCTACTTAACTATGAGTAGACTAGACATTTAATTTGTTGTTCAATATTTAAGTCAATTCATGTATGAATTAGCAATATGTATATTAAGATATCCCAAGTAAGAACCAACAAAAGTGAATTTTGTTTTGGTAAAAAATGACAACGTAATGGTCACTTATTGCGATGTATATCGGGCAACCTACATACACACTCAAAGATCAATCACTAGCTAATGTATTGTATTTGATGGCTCACTAGCTGTTTAAAAGTCAAAGAAGAAGCCAACAATTCATAATCTTCTGCCGAATCAGAATTTAAAAGCATGACCTCAATTATGTATGAAATAATATGGCTAGAAGGGTTGTTTCCTTAATTACATAGAAACATATTACCATTTTATCATATAGTAAATCCGGTGAGGATTAATCAAGGCATAACACGTCAAGAACGAAGAACAACTAGCAAATGTTCTCGGAAGGGACTAAGTATTTCACAATATACATAAACTTTTAACTTCCAAATTGGGTCACATGCATAAGACTCAACTTGAGGGAGCTTGTTAGAAATAGTTGATATATTTTTTAGTCATTTACATGTGTTCATAACTATAAAAATGATTTTGTTAATTCTAGTGTAGCGATATAGCGTGACAAATTTAGAGTACTAATGCAATTGGAGTTAGTTAATTTTTACTTTCTCCATATCTTTTCTCTTCTCCTTCTATATGAATCAACCCTGGTCATCTTATGATCTATAGAACCAAATCTCATCACACTTTTTATTTTTATCATATGCAAATTAATTACTTCAATAACCCTTTTATTCACCGGAGAAAGGAGAGGAAGAAGGGATAAGATAAAAAGAGGGAAAAAGAAATACCAGATAGACTATAGGAGAAATAATTTTGACAATGACTTTGTTAAGCTATTTGCAAACTACAAAGTGGTTGGGGCGACACCAAAAAAAGATGTCGACTAAGGCTCTGTTTGACAAGATATAAAAGTAGCGCCCACTTTAGCGTATAGTGTGTTGACTAAGTCAACACGCTAGTTAAAGTGTTTGGTAAGTTCACTTAATATTAACGATAAGCGATTGAAACTCAATTTTTTGAGACGCTTGCAAAACCAACGTCTAGGGTAGCGACTAGAATGTTGATATTTATTTTCCAATATACCCTCAAAATATTTTATTATTACTTACTATTTGTATGTAAATAGTTATTCTTTTATACCATGTGACTACTTTATTATTTATTATTATTTTATTATTTTATAAATTATTTCTTTAACTATTTATTTTCTTATTGTTTATTAGTATTAAAATAGTCAAAATAAAAATAAATTATTTAATTTAGAATGTATATAATATGTAAATTATTTAAAATAATTATTTATATATTTTTTTTTATTTTATGCTTAATAATCGATTCAAAAGCTATATTTGTCAAACACTTTTATGAAATTTAATAATTAACTCGCAACTAACTAGTCTCTAATCTTCAACCGCTAATCGCTATTCGCTATTAACTATTCAAAATGCTCGTACATGTTAAACAAGACCTATGAAATTTAATAATTAACTCGCTACTAACTAGTCTCTAATCTTCAACCGCTAATCGCTATTCGCTATTAACTATTCAAAATGCTCGTACATGTTAAACAAGACCTAAAAAGAGATGGTTGTAGATATGGAGGCATGAAAATGTGAAGGAGAAAGAATATAATATGAGATTAAGGTTTTAAACTTTTAATTTTAGAATTTTTTTATAATTAGAATCAAAATTAGACTTAGTCATGACTATTAGCCATATCTTTTTTGCCTTAAATTATTTTTTTTTGTTATTTTAAGTATTTCGATTGGAGCCAAAATTCTAAATAAATGTTTCATTAGTACAAATAAAATTATAGAGATGAATATCTTTTTGTTAATTGAACTTTGTACTCTTTTATTAAAAATGACAATATATAACTTAACATCGTCTCAAGTATTGATTCATCGTTTGCTCAGTCGCACTACATAATCACCCGCCAACACTGATCATTCATAATCCCCTCGCATCAATATCAAAGAAATAAATAAGAACTAAGAATCCATAAGACATGAGCAAGCATCATCCTTCCAAGAAGTGGACATAGTGTCACTTCTTGAACGTCAATGGAAAACCTATACCAAATATCGATTAAATCAAAATAAACGAAACTTAACTATGATGTTCAAACTTTATTTACTAAATGGGTAGATAATAAAAGGAAAAGCCAAAAACTACAAAATAAAAGTTTTTTCCCGATGAAAATTACGATATTAAAAGTTTTAATCACCTAAAATCAAACGTGTCACCAAAACTATACTAAAAAACAAATATCTAGTGGCGCTACATATGTTGCTTTGTAAGATATCGACAAAGATATAGTACTACCTAATAATAATAAATATTTTTTTTCTCATGTCTATCTTCCTCTTTTTAATTTTATAAATTGAAATATATGGTGAAATAATATAATTTGGAAATGAAACGTGCCACCTCTTAATTCGATCTCTCTGTTTTTTTTTTTTGTAACATGATGAATGTTCGTTGCACCCGAATCCATAATTAGTGTCTGTTCCTTCTTCGGACACGTCTCCTCTCCCTTCTCTGCTCCAAAAGTATTAATAGAAGAAACAGAAGCTTCAGCGCAGTCCACCTCCATCTCGATCAAACCGCTAGGGTTTCTCGTCTCTCTCCTCCAAAGCCCCAACTCCGATGGCGAGCCCCCGGTCGAATTGAGACCCATGGCGCTCGCTCCTCCTCTCCGCTCCCCGCTTCCCGCCGCCCCCCGCCGCCTCTGCCGCAACGGCGGCCTCAGCCTCCGACGCCTCCAGACGATTCGATGCGTCTTCCCTGTCCCCGCGGTCTCTAATTTGTTCTCCGATGGCCGGAACCGTGGAGGTGTCGTGATTCCGATTGCGCCTCTTAAGGCGGTGCGGTTTGATCGAATTCTGACCAGCGACACCGAGGAGGAGATGGGGGAGGGGTTCTTCGAGGCGATCGAGGAGCTGGAGCGCATGGTGCGCGAGCCGTCCGACGTCCTCTGCGGGATGGTGGAGCGGCTGTCCCCGCGGGAGCTGCAGCTGGTGCTCGTGTACTTCGCCCAGGAGGGGAGAGACTCCTACTGCGCGCTGGAGGTGTTCGACTGGCTCCGAAAGGAGAACAGGGTCGACGGGGAGACGATGGAGCTGATGGTGTCGATAGCGTGCGGGTGGATTGAGAGGTTGATCGGAGGGGAGCACACGGTGGAGGACGTGGTGGCACTGCTGAACGAGGTGGAGTGCGTTGGAGTTAAGCCGGGCTTCAACATGGTCGAAAAGGTAATATCTTTGTATTGGGACGGGGGAAGGAAGGACGAGGCCGTGGCGTTCGTGAAGGATGTGGTGAGGAGAGGCGGAGTTGGGGGCTACAGAATGGGAGAAGGCGGCGAGACCGACGGAGGGCCGGTTGGCTACGTTGTCTGGAAGATGATGGTATGAATTCTTTTAAACTTCTCTATGTCTTGAGGCTATTTATGAAGCAAAACGAGGTTTTTGGAACCGAAGTTTTAAATTTGGACTAAGTTATTTGATAGTTGTCTTTTACTTCATAGATCTGTCAGTTTTTTCTAGACTTTAATGTTTTTTATTTGATTACTCACTGAACTTGTTTTCTAGCTTAAGTGGAAATCCAATCAAATGTGCTAATGATCATGTTAGTTTTAAATGATACATATCAGAAACTGAAGAAAAAATAATCTCTTTGCTCATCCCTTGCCTTGCAACAACTATTTCTGAGATGCCTACCATCAATCTAGTAGTTGTACAATAAGTGTGACGCTGCTGCCTTTTCAGTTGTTGGAATATAGGAGGAAACATCTCAAAAAAAGTGTAGGATGAAAAGACATCGTGATTAATGTTTCCAATTGGAATCAAACAGAGTCCGCTAAGACTTGGCTTATAGAGGAAGCATACTGTGTCTCACGCAAGAAAAGAATAATATATATGATACAGTCCTTGGCTAACACATGTCCTATGGGATGTGAACAAAAGTCTTCACCAAATAGGGGTAGACAAAATTAGGGAAAAAAGTTCGAATTATGCTTGAAAACAGCATACACATAATTGATGTTTAATGACAGAAATCTTACCTTTCAAGGAGTAAATAAGAACTGTATAACGAAAGCGCTTTGTCCATGAGCGCTTGAAAATTGAAATGCTGCTGGAATGAAAAAAATCTATATGTAAAAAGAGAATTGGGTCATTCTGAATATGTGCAAGTTTCTTTACAATGTTTTGAGGTGAATTGACATTCTGTTTTCTCATGCTGTGATATATCTGTTGTTTATGTTTTAGAGAGTTTCTAATTCTCTGATTCAGATGATAGACATGAACTATTATATTTTTTATTTAGTGTCATCAGACATTTTGATGTAAATATCTTTCAAGTTGCTTGGGTTAACCTGCTCATTGCAGGCGAGGTGACTTTGTACTTGTTGATGTTAGCTTATAGGGCGATAGGCATGTTCTTCTACTGTAAAAAAACATCTTCAAGTTGTTCCTCGGTGAATCCTAATTTTATTCAATCTTCCTGAGTTCAATTCATTTTTCTTATTTAATCTTCATTTGCTTGGTGGGGTTCAATTATCCTACTTACCTTTTGGATGGTAGTATCTTTTGTTTGGTGTGTGATGTAAGACAAGTAGTTAGGAGTCTTAGGTGTTTTAGTTTTGCTGGAGTATTTTATTTAATTTTAGTCTTTGAATTGAAGTCAAATTATTGGTTGTAAAAGCATGTAATTATGTGTCAACTCTTTCTTTATCAATTACTAAAATCAATTCAGTGTATTTCGACAATCCTTGCTATGTTATCTTTCTCGGTGGATACCGAACTCATCCCTATTGGCGTTCCCACCTTTGGTGGTGTTTTTGAATCATCAACCATTTGGAACTCGCCTAATGGTATTAATCTCCTCCATTACAATTCGGTGTCACTGGTCTCCTAGAAACAGAAAGACATTGTTTATCCCTCCTTCCTATAACGTGAAAAAAAAGTGGAACAATTGGATGTTTCATTGAAGGACATGAGAAATTGAAGTTAACTCTAATGTTTTACGACTGTTGGAACAATTGTATAGCTCATAATACAAATGGGCCCGTTTCATTTTGGCATCCTGTTTGCATGTCTCTTCAAGCCTTTTGCTTGTTCTCATATTCTTGGTGCAGAAAATAGTTTATTAACTGTTGGAACAATTGTATAGCTCATAATACAAATGGGCCCATTTCATTTCATCATCCTGTTTTCATGTCTCTTCAAGCCTTTTGTGTGTTCTCATATTTTTGTTGCAGAAAATAGTTTGTTATACTTCCACATGAAATTTTTCATGATTGTCATTAAGCACCAAATGCCATCGGAATGCTCTAGGTCCTAGAACTAATCTCAATTGTATCTAATTTTTCCTTTCAAAAAGATATGTATCTTGCCCTAAAATTATGTATCTAATGTGCTCTAAGAAATAAACATATTAGAGAAAACTATGGTATTGTCTTTACTACCCAATTTCATTCTCCTTTGTAACTAGAGAGACATACAGCTTCTTGATCCTCTTTGTGTAGCTTCAGTAGTTCTTGTTTATCCTGGGTCACTAAAAAGGTCGATACTGTGACACAACAGTTTATAGTTTCAGTAGTTCTTGTTTATCCTGCGTCACTAAAAAAGTCGATACTGTGACACAACAATTTATCTCCTTGTTATTTCCTTTCAGGTGGATGGAAATTACCGTGATGCAGTTAAGCTGGTTATTGATTTTAGGGAAAGTGGGTTGAAGCCTGAGGTTTACAGTTACTTGATTGCATTAACGGCATTGGTAAAAGAACAAAAGGAGTTCACAAAGGCTTTGCGCAAGTTGGAGGTGTCAATTAACACTGGCCTGTTACCTAAGTTGGATTCTGAAAATTCTGGAAATATTGAAAAATACCAATCAGAAATTATCAGTGATGGAATCCGTTTGTCAGACTGGGCGTTGCAAGAAGGTAGTTCTCTAATCTCAGGAGTTGTTCATGAGAGGCTTCTTGCAATGTATACTTGTGCTGGTTTTGGACGTGAAGCAGAGCAACAATTATGGCAAATGAAGCTTTCAGGTAAGCAACCTGATAGGGAACTTTATAATGTTGTTTTAGCCATTTGTGCTTCTCAGAAAGAGCACCTTGCTGTTCGTCGCTTGCTTGCCGGGGTGGAGGCATTAAGCGCTGAACCTAGAAAGAGGGCTTTATCATGGTTACTTCGAGGTTATGTCAAGGGAGGCTCTTATGTCGATGCTTCAGAGACGCTGATTCAGATGCTTGACACAGGTTTATGCCCTGAATATTTGGATAGGGCAGCTGTGTTGCAGGGTCTAAAGAAGAGTATACAGGAATCTGGAAACATAGCACCATATATTAGATTATGTAAGCGCCTCTCCGATATGGATCTTATTGGACCCTCTCTTGTATACTTGTATATAAAGAAGTACAAGCTCTGGATTCTTAAAGCCCTTTGAGGGCTGGCCCCCTTGGTTATAGCAACTAAAGTGCATCTTGGATACATTTTGTGCTTCATGGCAGTATGTCTTGGATGTGCACAGCCATACGGGGATGAAGATTGTAAAGCTTGTAAAGGATGTTTATAGTATCACAAGACGATGTAGAAAATGTATAGTCTCCATACGTAAATGAAGTGTAATAAATGTGTACCTTAAGAGAAGTTCCAAAATCCGGAGGTCTTTTAAGATTTGTTTGGACTTTACTTGATGTGAATCTAACCATCATTAAAATCGATATATAATTAAACTATTTTCAAGAATCTGCCCCCTTTCATGTTTTTTTTAAAATTCTTCTCTCTCCTCAACTCCTGTTACATTTTACACAAATTCTACATTCACGTTTATTGGTCATTTACAAGGTAATAACTTGGTCTTGTAGATCAATGTAGCAGCATTGTGGTTAGCATTTATAACATCTTAAACAACACAAATTAATTTGACCAAACAATTACAAAAGGTACCATAATATTAAAAAAACAAGAATTTGTTACAATTGATTATTTAGATAAGATAAAATTACAGTAGACAACAAGTAAAATAAAAGTTTTGTTAGGTGTTTCATTTTTTTCCAATATAGCATTCGCTAACAAATTTAATTTTTATTAGTGAGCTTATTTCTTTTTTGTGAGTTTCTCATTTTCATGCATTAAGACACGGGACTACAAATAAGTCTTTTTTTTTCTCCTCATAGTGTCCTTTATAGTGTTGCAAAAATTAGGTAGGTAACTTGCCTTGAAATCGCGTAGAATAAGACGCGAGAGCCCGTCTTCCACGCACCGACCCCTTTTTTACCGGGATAAAATACAATTAAAACTAGACAAATCCTTAAAATTCACAATAAAAATTAAAAGAGTTTAGAAACAAGAATAAGAAAAAAAATGTTTTTGTTCTCTGCTTAAAGAAAACAAATAAAATTTTCTTCCTCTTTTCAGAGAAAAAAAAAGAAACATAAAAAGAATTCTCCTTCCTCCCTCCCTTTTCTCTCTCATTCCTTGGCCTTCGATATCACCATATTTCTCTCTCCTTCCCTTTCTTTCCGCTCTCTCCCTCTTCCTACAACAAGGTGGTGGTGCTTCCCGCTCCATTTCTTCTTCTCATTTTATTATACGCTGAAATGTTAATATTTGTTTTGACAATTTAAAGGGAGAAAGAACGAAAATAAAATAAAATAAAAAAGGAGAGAGAAAGAGAGCTGACGAAAGAATGCAGAATAATTTCTTGACGTCTATACGCAGCATGAAATTTGCAGAGGGATGCAAAGGCTCGCAGGTGTACACGCCCAATAATCCTTCATCCTCCTCCTCCTCCTCCGGCGCCGGCGATAAGGCCCACCTCCGGCCGTCCTTCTCCATCCGGTCCAAATCCATCCAGAGAAATGGCGGACCGCCGCCGCCGCCTCCCCCTCATCACCACCACCACCACCGCCATTCCCCTTCCGCATTCATGGAATCGCCCCCACACCTCCCCTTCGGACTCCCCTCCGCCGACATGATCGAGCCCCCCGTCGACCCGTTCCTCCGCCCGGTCGACCACGTCGCCGCCCTATCCGACTCGTACCGCCGCACGTCCTCCGCCATCGACGCCGCGGCCGCAGCCGTCGGAGGAGGCGATGACGACAGCGGCTCCGCCCGTAGCCTACTTTGCGATCTCTACCTCGAGCAGCGGTCGCTGTTCGTGCCGCTCGCTGACGCGCGGCTGCTCCGGCGCTCCCTCCGCAGCGCCCGCTTCCACGCCCCTGATCCCCACCATCGTGTCGTCATCTCTGCATGGCTCCGCTACGAGCGACGGATGGACCAATTCGTCCCCTCCCCCGCGCCCCTCGCCCCTTGCTCACCCACCTCGCCTCCCCTCGAGTGCCCCCGCGCCACCCTTTGCCCCTCCGACCACCTCTCCTGCCCTTGCCGTCGGTCATCATCCGGTGATCCCTCCCTTTCCTCAACCGTCGCCGCTGCTCCTTCCTCCTCCGGAAAATGGACCGAGCTCTGTGAGGACGAAGAAGCAGAGGAAGAGGAAGGTGATGTCTTCTTCTGCATTGGCGATGAAGAGGTACGTTGTGTGCGCTCCGCTATAGCTGCCCTCTCGGAGCCGCTCTCCACAATGCTTTATGGGTGCTTCGCAGAAGCAAGGCGCAAGCACATCAACTTCTCCCACAACGACATCACGGCCAAGGGAATGCGGGCGGTTGACACGTTCAGCCGCTCCGGCCGCCTCGACGAGTTTGCCCCCGACACCGTCCTGGAGCTCCTTGGCTTCGCCAACAAGTTCTGCTGTGAAGGCCTCGTGGCCGCCTGCGACACCAAACTGGCGGGATTGGTTCGGGGGATCGACGACGCCTTGGCTGTCGTCGAATACGGGTTGGATCAGACTGCATACTTCCTGATCTCCGCCTGCCTGCAGGTGTTCCTCCGAGAGCTACCGCAGTCCCTGGAAGTCCCTGAGATCACAAAGTTGCTCTGTAGCCCGGAGGGCAGGGAACGGCTGGACGCTGCCGGACACGCCTCCTTCGCGCTCTACCACTTCTTGAGCCAGGTCGCTATGGAGGAGGACATGAAGTCCAATACAACAGTTATGCTGTTGGAGAGACTAGTAGAGTCCGCTGCTCCGGGGTGGCAAAAGCAGCTGGCATTGCATCAATTGGGGTGTGTAATGCTCGAGAGGGGCGAGTTCAAGGATGCACAGACTTGGTTTGAGGAGGCTGTCCAGGAGGGCCATGTCTATTCTTCCGTTGGCATCGCCAGGGCCAAGTTCAAGAGAGGGCACAAATACACAGCATTCAAGCTGATGAATAGCCTCTTTGATGAATACGAGCCGGTCAGCTGGATGCATCAGGAGCGATCTCTGTATTGCATTGGGAAAGAGAAGTTGGAAGATTTGAAAAAAGCTACAGAGAGTGATCCAACTCTGTCATACCCTTACAGGTATAGAGCCATCATCTTAATGGACGACGACAAGTTTGGTGCTGCGGTAGCGGAGGTCAACAAGATCCTCGGATTCAAGGTCTCTACTGACTGCCTTGAGCTCCGGGCTTGGTTCTTTCTGGCGCTCCAGGACTACGAGAGCGCATTGCAGGACATAAGAGCCCTCATGACATTGGACCACAACTACATGATGTTTCATGGCAGAGTACATGGTGATCAGTTGATCGAGGTTCTCCAGCAGCATGTCAAGCAGTGGGACATGGCTGATTGCTGGATGCAGTTATATGACAGATGGTCTGCAGTAGATGACATAGGTTCCCTTGCTGTGGTACACAAGATGTTGGCGAAAGAGCCTAACAATAGCAGCTTAAGATTTCGACAATCACTTCTTCTACTAAGGTGAATATTTCAATGTTCTTTTTGGTGATCTTATACATAAGATCACGCTGAGTATAATCTTTTCTGAAGTACCCCACATGAGTCTTTATTTCTTTCCTTCTCTATTAGATTAAATTGCCAAAAGGCCGCGATGCACAGTTTGCGGATGGCCCGTAATTATTCAACCCATGATTATGAAAAGCTTGTTTATGAAGGATGGATTTTATATGACACTGGTCATCGCGAAGAGGCATTAGCCAAAGCTGAGGAATCTATAGCCATTCAGAGGTCGTTTGAAGCATTTTTCCTGAAAGCATATGCTCTAAGTGATACAAGTCTCGATTCAACATCTTCGTCTTATGTCATTCAAATTTTGGAGCAGGCCAACAGTTGTGCTTCTGATAACCTTCGTAAAGGGCAAGTAAGTACCAGCTTCAACACATATCAATCAGCTACTTGTTTGCCTACTCAAACACTGTAATACTTGTGAATCCATTTTCCTTCAGGCTCACAACAACATGGGAAGTATATATGTGGATTGTGATATGCTTGATGAAGCTGCAGAATGCTACTTGAAGGCACTCGGCATAAAGCATACTCGTGCACATCAAGGTCTAGCACGCGTATATTACCTCAAGAATCAGAAGAAAGCTGCTTACGATGAAATGACAAAATTGATTGAAAAATCAAAAAATAATGCATCCGCTTATGAAAAAAGGTCAGAATATTGTGAACGTGACATGGCAAAGGTTGATCTTAACATGGCAACAAGGTTAGATCCACTAAGGACATACCCTTACAGATACAGGGCTGCAGGTGAGTTCTTTAAATACAGGGTTGTCATTGAATGTTACTACTTTTAGCTATCTGAAAGGGAATGGATATGTTGGATGATTTTGACCAAGAGTCTTTTTTCCTTTAATCTTTAAACATAAGGCTTATTCACTACTCAATAGCAATACCAATTTCTTCCTATATATGTAATTATAATCTTTGACAACCTTTCCCAATTAGATGTTTCTTCAAACATGTATTTTTAGTGTTAATGGTTTTCCATATGACCATATGCACATAATTGCATTTTCTTTCTCACATGAGACTTATCAACATCTGAAATCAAATGTGTTCAGTTCTTATGGATGATCACAAGGATGGGGATGCAATAGCCGAGCTCTCCAAGGCGATAGTTTTTAAACCAGATCTTCAACTGCTTCATTTGAGAGCGGCATTTTTCGATTCAACTGGGGACACAACAGCTACGCTGAGAGACTGCGAGGCTGCATTGTGCCTTGATCCATCACACTGTGATACACTGGATCTCTATGATAAAACTCGAGGAAAAGCAAATCCTCAACCCGAAACTACGTAAAGAAATGGACAGATATTGCTTCGGCCTGAGAATGTAGGATTCGAGGATGTGACTTTAAATGCTTCCAGTTGCCAAGAGGTCTGCGGCAATTTCATTAAGTGAAGATTTGAAAATTGCAGTGGCGGGCAAGCAGTTTGTATATATCCAATAGCAGACATCAAAAGGTAATGTATAAAGACGGGATCAAACAGTCAGATGGTTTCTTTGGGAAATTGACGAGGTAAAGATTAATAAATGGGATAGAGATGCAACAGGACATGAATTGTTCTTATAGATCCAATTTTTAGTAATATTTTTTCTCCCGAAAAATGTCTTTTTTGAGGGATGATGACACGGTGGAATGATTTCTTTTTTGGCCATGTAAATCTTCATTGTACAAAGAGACTTCCACAAGGTATTTAGAATATAATATCTGAAGTGTTTCCAAGGAAACAAAAATTGAATTGTTAGCAGACATCTTAATGTTTTGTTGCTGTTCGCTTGCTCCCTAGCAACGCCAGTGCTTGAGAAGCGCAACTCTGTTTCGCAAGTCCTCTCAGAATACGATATATGTTCCAAAACAGGATCCATATTATCTTCTTCCTAATGAGACATTCTACTATTATGAGGCAAAATGCATCTTTGATAGTGGAATATCGAATGAATATAATTTTTTTATAATTATTGTGAAAGACTTTAAATCGTAGCTAATGTAATAATTCAATTAAATGAAAAAATGCCAAGTGGACTACTGAATTAAAAAAAATCAATTTGGAAGCTAAAAAATCATCACTAACCTGCTTGAACCTTAATATATAAACTTTAAATCAGACATCAAATCTCATTTCTCTTCGTTTTGTTCTTTCCTTTGACTTTCATCTCTCACTCATATGTTAAGAGTCTTCATATGATTCATGCTCCATCTCACCAAGAAGAGCTTGAGGGGGAGCAAGGAGGAAGACAAAAATAAGAAGAAGGAGAGGAGGTTATCAAATTGGAGAAGAGAATGAAAAGAGAGAAGAAACCCTAAAGAGAACAAAAATATGTAGGGTGACTCATTTCTCCTTCCAATCTTGGATTTGATATTGTCTCATACAATAATTCAATAAGGTTTCATCAATGGCTCATAACTCTTTTAATTGATGCATGCAAATATAATCTAAAATTTTGTTAGCAAGTACACTGATTGTATCAAGTAATAGAAAATGTGAGTAGAGTATCATTCTCACGAGTATTGAATTCTTGTCTATCTAACTTCACAAATTAATAAGAGACGTAATGGGTTTTAGATAAAATGGTCTTTCAAAAGATAAGATAAAAAAATAAAATAACGGATAAGGTAAAACATAATTTTAGACTTTGATGTTAATAAGCACAGGACCAGGATGAGATAAGATAAGTAAAAATGAAACAATATTTTACTACAAGTCTAATGAAAATTTAATTTTAATAAAATTCTTATAAGGATTAGGACAATTTTGATTTCCTCTATAGGATGAACCAATTATTTCAACTCTATTGAAGTTGATTGTTCCTCCCCAAAATATCAATCTAATCTAATAGAAAATTGAGATGCATTACAATGTATTTCCTAAGTCAGGAGTCATTTATCTTCAGGTTGTCAATCTTATAGACTTCATATCTAATATATTCCTCTCCAGGATGCTACTTAGGCATGATATGCAATGTTTCGAATAAAAATCTCAATAATTAATTTTAGAGATAAAAAAGAATTAAGTTTATTATTCATATCCAGGATGCTAGCAAAGATCAATATCTCAATAAAATCGTGAAAAAAAATTAAGAATCACATTCATACACATAAGAAATTTGACATACTTAATTTCATTAAAAACAAAAGTACCACATATTTTTCCTTACACTAAATTTTTTTCATGAAAATAAACTAAAAATACGTAAGGACTTCATCATCCGAATAAAAAAGAGAAAGACAAATAAGAATTCAGAACTATACAACATTGACAATCACCCTTTAGAAATTTTGCTGCATAATACTTTATCCTCTTCTCCAGCGTTAGGCTCTCTCAAGCTTAAAGCATAACCCTCAAAATGATGCATTGAGATTTATTTATATATTTTCAATAGGTGTGAAGAGTCCTAACATGTTAAACTTCCTTTTTCATTAGATTTAACTTAATTTTGAGTCAACCTAATTCGGCTTAAAACTAAAGTTTACTTTATCCCGAATTGATTTCACGGCTTGTGCAAAATTGTCATGATCATGACCATAACTGGTCTTCAATAGTAGTGCAGCTTAACGATCCGTGAAATTTGTTTCACGGTCGTGACCGAAAGGTTGTGTTCTATCTTCATCTTCTGCACGGTCCGTGACCCAGATGTCATGGTCATGACTGAATATAAACTTCTTTCTTCATCAACATGTCATGACTCATGATTTGTCAATCATGGTCATGACCGAATGTTCTCGTTTTTATCGTCATCCATCATTCTAGTCGTGATAATGCATTCACAATTCATGATGATTATTATTATATTCTATATAAGATGTGATCGCGGTCGTCAAATTGCCTTCATGAGCCGTGATGTTCCCCACATGCGTGAATATGCAAGTCACACTTTCATTGTTCGTTGTTGATTTCACAACCGTGAAAGTCCATTAGAAAATGTTGCATGCGTTCAGGGGGCGTGAAATGTTCGTCACGACCATGATTTCAATTTCTTTATTTGACCTCTAAATTCATTCCAAATTATTGTGGTCTTCATTTGTCGCGTTGTCACATGCCTTGGACATAAAAACACACAATATTGTGTAGACTCTGACTCCGAAAATTAAAATTAAGTGAATTGATAGATAAAATGATACATGCAATGATGAAAATTCGACTAGATATGTTATGAAAACCATGACTAATTTACCATGCATCATACATGAAGTAAGAAGGAGCGTATTGGATTGTTAGATTGCATTTGTGTGAGCATGAATGGATAAAATATGTAATTAATTGTATTGTTCCTGTTGAATTGATGCTTTAAGCTAATTCATTACAATTGACACATGATAATCTAAGGTTTACTGCTCAAACTATATGCACACATGTAAATCGTCAACTTTTATATTTATACTAAAACCCTTATGTTGTTGTTATGGATATTTGAATTTAGGGTTTACCATTTGATAGATGCAGCATTGGAATTGTGGATTTCTAATGTTAAATGATAGAAATGTGCTCACAAATGATTAGGAATCAAATGTATTAGAAACAATGTGGCATCCCACTTGAATCAAATGTATTAGAAACAATGTGGCATCCCACTTGAACATTAGAAAAAAATAGGAAATAACAACCTAAGACACCTAGCTATTGGTGACCGAGCGTGGCTAGTTGTAGCTAGGATCAACCTACTACAACGACACCTATGTCACTATAGTTGGAAGTAGCGAGCAAGTTTGCGTGTAAGGGTCACGTTCAAACCATAACAACCTCCCTTCGGCTTGTAATGCATTCCTCTAAGATGTAATAAACCAATTTTTGATCATAGCCACTCCGTTAAATTTTAATTGTGATATTTTTGTATTTATATGTCTAAGTACATGCTTTATGTCCATATTTCTTTGTGAATTGAGTTATTTATCATACAGTGTATATATCCATGCATTTATTCTCAAGAACCTTGATTGATAAGTGATATCATCTAGAAATTAAATTTGCATTACAAGTTATAAATATGATTACAACATGCAATCAAGACTCATGTGTTGATTGAATTTCAAACTGAAGAAACACTTGCCTCATCGAATTGTCAGATTGATTGTCCCTAAATGTACGAACGTAATTATCTTTGGATAACTCATTATGTGCACATGACGATCCAAGAATAGCTAGCCTTATTGGATGAGGTACATGCCAATCTTTCAATCATATAGAGTTAATCACCCACTTGATTGATTGAATTGAATATTGAATATGGAGTTAAAAGATAATTTCAAAATTGAATATAATTTAATTGGGCATGAACCTATTGAATATTGATACTTGAGCATTAATGTGAAATAATGCTATTAGTGTTCATGTCATTATTGATATTAAATTGAAATTGAACATTGAATACTAATTGAACTTTATGAACATTTTATGTATTGATACATTGTGTGTTTATCATACCATCTATCTTGGGATGATGCCGATATTTACATACCCCAATCTGAGATATTCTTTGTTGCACTATAGATTTGCACACGTGATTCAAAATGATCATTGATGACAATGTTGCTCATGGTGGATGGTTGCACATATTAGGTGTCATCGAGTCACTTATCTTATGCTATTATATCGAGTCTTAGTGTCGAGCCTATGCTAGGTTTTGGTCTTAAGTTATGAAACTTATGTTAAACTATTGATATATTACGTGATATCTATATTGAGGATCACCACGGATTATTGGTATACTTGGATATTGATCCTTTATGCTTTGAAAAAGTTTTTATTGCGATATTACTTATATATATATATATATATATATATATATATTATCTTAATTGATAAAATATTTTAAATATTTATTGCTTCTGTTATTAGATAGATAATTTATGGGTATAATTCTCATGCTTTAGTTGCACATATTACATAATTGTCATAGTCCTTCAAACCATCATAGCCTCGCCCAAGTTTTTTCGCTTAAAGAATAGGAGTGAGATTTGAGGGCATTACAACTAATATTTGGCTCAATAAAATTAAACAATACCTCAATACAACTCATAATATTATGAAAAATACTTAATAAAATATCTAGCTAAATTCTATGAAATTCATTCTTATCACGAACATCCAGGTAATCATCATATCATCTCTATAGATTAATTATCTAAGGATCCAATAATGAAAAAAAAAATTCTCTCATGATATATAATGCTCAATACATAAGACATAATGATCACATGAATATCACAATACGATAAAAGATTAATCTAATGTCAATAATGAACATCATTTTTATATAATAAGACCAAACAAAAAGGAATAAATTTGAAGCCAAAAATAAACATTTTCTCTATACAACAAGGTCTAATTATAAGTAATAATGCAAAACCAACAACAATCATCTTTATTTTTTATAAGACAACACAATAAAGATAAAATCATATTGTCAATATGAATTATACAATGCATCCCTTCTTACTTTTTAATACTTTATAAGTACTTTTCAACACTTCATAAGTAACATTTTGCTTTACAAGATTCTGCCCTCTCTCATAGAAAATTTTATTTCCGATGTGATACTTTCTTTCTATACAATTCTTTGGTTTCAATGATCTAATCTCATGTATTAGCATTTCTTATCTTTCATTTATTCCGTTAATTACTTTTATATGACTTTAAAAGAGAAAGCTCATTAGCTTTCAAAATGTTTGCCAATATGATAGATTATTGGTGATGTACAAATCACGCCAAAATAGTGTTGTGATACATATTTAAATATTTCATAAAATTAGTCATTTATAACTTAAAAATCATATGGATATCTTTCATAAAGTGCATGATTAATAAACCTTTGAAATTAAAAGGTGTTTGAATACACAATCAAATCCAATGAATTTAAAAATAATGAATGTTTTATATATTTATATTGTAATATAATTTAAAATGTCACAACATTATAAATATTAATAAATATAATAACTAACAGAAAAAGTAAACAAAAATTATATATATATATATATATATATATATATATTTTAATGATTAATTTGGCGAAAGGTCAAGATGCAAAGGAAAATTTGACTTTTAAAGTCAGATAATAAAAAAATTGACAAAAACTATATGTTTGAATTTAGAAACATATATGTAAGAACTCAAGATAAAAGGTAGGATAAAATACGAATATGATCGTGAGCTTATATATAATAATTATTCTCATTATTTAAAAAATACTTAAATTCGTACGGACCATCAACTCAATACGAATAATTGTTTAAATGAGCTAAAGTCTTATAGAGTCTCGTATGCTCACTTGAACTATGAACATACGAGATAATTCAATGAGAAATTTGAGCCTCTTCAAGACTCATTTTAAATTTGTATAAACTATAAGCACAGAGTGAACAATTGGCCGAGCAATATGGATAAATGTTAAATAATAGTATTTCATCGATTAGATGCGTACGCCTCAATTCGTAAAGTTAGAAAATGTAATTATTATCTTTTATGAGAACAAAAGTCACTCGCTGGAGAAGAAAATAACAATGAAATCGTTTGGGGGCGAAGAAAAAGAGGAAAGAAAATTAAAGTTTTAAAACACCAAAGAAGCCAGAGAAATTCAAAACGATTAACTTGAATCTAAATCCGTTCAAGAAAAGGTTTTCAAACACCATTTTATAATATTTTCTCTTGCTGGCGGAAGAAAAATATTGAATAATATATATATATATATATATATATATATATATATATATAGAGAGAGAGAGAGAGAGATGATGTATGAGAAAATAATCGAGTTGGAAGCCAATGCACCAAAGCCGAACAGATTTCACATTGCAATTTCGTNATATATATATATATATATATATATAGAGAGAGAGAGAGAGAGATGATGTATGAGAAAATAATCGAGTTGGAAGCCAATGCACCAAAGCCGAACAGATTTCACATTGCAATTTCGTTAATTTACCAAAGCCCACGAGTTATCATTTTGGGCCCATTAGGGTTCGGATAACGCGTTTCCAACTAAAATTTAAAAATAAAAAAAAATAACAACTAAAAATAGGGTTTCCATCCTCCCGCTCCCCTTTCGAATTACAAATTCCAAAGCCTTGCCCTTATAAAATCTCCTCTCAAATCCCCGAATCATTCCACCACTTCGCACCTCTCCCTTCTTCAAGCCCAAGAGCTCGGCGCGATCGAGCCTTCGATCGGAGTGGAATAGCCTCCCCGTTCAGCCACCGCTTCGATTCGTGCGGCTTCTTGCGCTTCGCTCGATCAATCGATCGAGGTTTCGGTATTGCTCTTACTTCTCCGATTTAGGGTTTCAATCATTTGCTTCTGGATCTGTTGAACTGTCATTTCGTTTGTTTTTTCTCCACCATTTTGAGCGTCTTCGAAATTTTCCCATTTTTTCTTGTAGGATTAGTTTTTTTTTCTGATTGTGCAGTAGGGTTTATGTAAAATGGTAGCAATCGTTCTCTTGTTTACCTTATTTCTGTCGATTGAGTTCCATTCTGTTAGCTTTTATCATGCTAAACTTGTGACAATTAGTCTGGAGCAGTCTTTAGGGGTTTAGAATAGTGGGATTTAGGGTTTTCCCCCTTTTTTTTTGCTGTTTCCGTATGCATTTAATGTTTGTAGTTGGTGGAAACTGTACATTTTGAAGTTTCTTTTACTTAACTTGGCTATTGAACGGGGAAGTATGCACCAGCAAGAGAAGTTGATTAGAAGAGTGACTTTGCTGTGTACTGTCACACTAGGAATTTAACCGTCAGCTTGTTTCCAAAAACATTTTAGGAAATCCATGTTCTTCTGAGAGAATGTAATGAACTTAATAAAATGAGAATGTAGTCTTCAGCAAGTGTTTACTTTGCATTTGTTTCAATTGTTTATGAATTAAAATCCTCTCTTTTGGCTTTTGTCTATCAATGCTACGTCTTTGTTGTATATTCAGTCTCCTAAAATATTAAGCCCTATAGAACAGTTGCCCATCAGTGGTATGCATATCCTATGATTGATCCATGCACATCATTAGACTTTCAAGACGAAAAAGTAATGTGGATTGCGTTTTTTCATGTATGATGCAAAAGAGATATTAGTTGCTATGAACAAACGTGTCACAGCTGAATCATTTTAGAGTAAATATTCATTTTAGGTTGTACTTATCCTTCTTTTTGTTAAACAAACATAAACTGGTGAAAGAGAAAATCATGGGTCAATTGTAATGATCTATAATATTTATATAGTATTGCCTTTTGAAAATGCTTTGATGAGTATGAACTGGAGTTAAAGTTTACATTTTTTTTGTATTGGTATCTCTGTTTTCTGCAGTAAAAACATGGCGACAGAAATTACCCAGATCTTGTTGTCTGCCCAGTCTCCTGATGGCCAGATTCGATCTCTTGCTGAGACGAACCTCAAGCAGTTTCAGGAACAGGATCGTCCTCATTTCTTGCTGTCCTTGTCTCTTGAATTATCAAATGAGCAAAAGCCTCCAGAAAGTCGAAGACTTGCTGGTATTATTTTGAAGAATTCCTTAGATGCGAAGGACTCTGCACGTAAAAAAGAACTGACCGACTTATGGGTCGGTATGGACGCCATGGTCAAAGCCCAAATTAAGGAATCTCTTTTGATGACACTTTCTTCATCTGTATCTGAAGCACGTCACACTTCTTCTCAAGTCATTGCTAAGATTGCCTCCATTGAGATTCCACGAAAGGAATGGCAGGAACTCGTTAGCCATTTGCTAAACAACATGACCAGGCCAGATGCATCACCAGCCTTGAAGCAAGCCACGTTGGAGGCACTCGGATATGTGTGTGAAGAGGTCTCTCCTCAAGACTTGGAGCAGGCTCAAGTGAATGCTGTCCTCACTGCTGTTGTACAGGGCATGAATGCATCAGAGAACAGTCCTGAAGTTCGTCTTGCAGCAGTTAAGGCACTATATAATGCTCTTGATTTTGCACAGACAAATTTTGAGAATGAAATGGAGAGAAATTACATCATAAAGGTTGTGTGCGAGACTGCTGTTTCAAAGGAACTGGAGCTAAGACAAGTTGCACTCGAGTGTCTCGTCTCTATAGCTTCTATATATTATGATATTCTAGTTCCATATATGCAAACACTCTTTGATTTGACAGCAAATGCTATAAGGAGCGATGAAGAGCCTGTAGCTCTGCAAGCTATTGAGTTCTGGAGTTCTATCTGTGATGAGGAGATTGAATTACAAGAGGCATATGAAGGAGTTGATGATGGGAGCTCTCCTTTCCATTCCAACATTGTGAAGAAAGCTCTTCCTTTACTTGTGCCTTTACTATTGGAAACTTTACTTAAGCAGGAAGAGGATCAAGTCCAGGATGATGGTACTTGGAATCTGTCCATGGCTGGTGGCTCCTGCCTTAGACTTGTTGCAAGGACAGTTGGGGATGAAATTGTAGCCCTTGTTATGCCTTTTGTGGAGAGCAACATAACAAAGTCTGATTGGCGATGCCGTGAGGCTGCTACTTTTGCTTTTGGGTCGATCCTTGATGGCCCATCTGTTGAAAAGCTTGCCCCTCTTGTGCATTCTGGACTTGAATTCTTGCTCAATGCAATGAAAGACCAGAATAGTCATGTCAAGGATACAACAGCTTGGACTCTTGGTAAAGTCTTTGAGATACTGCATTTTACGAATAGTGATTATCCAGTTTTAACACCTGCAAACCTCCCTCGTATAATGTCTGTGCTCTTGGAAAGTATTCGAGATGTACCAAATGTAGCTGAGAAAGTTTGTGGAGCCATTTATTTCCTTGTCCAGGGTTATGAGGATTCATCTTCTAATTCATCTGTCCTCACACCTTATCTTGGAGAAATTATTTCAGCTCTTCTTTCTACGGCTGATCGAGTGGATGCTGGCAACTTCAAGCTCCAATCTGCTGCTTACGAGACATTGAATGAAATCGTTAGGTGTAGTAATTTAGCTGAGACAGCAAATATGATTGCTCAGCTGCTCCAGGAGATCATGAACAGATTAAGCAAGACCTTTGATCTTCAAGTCTTGTCTTCGGATGACAGGGAAAAGCAAAGCAATCTCCAGGCACTGTTATGTGGCGTCCTTCAAGTAATAGTACAGAAGTTCAGTGCTGCTAGTGAGACTAAGCCCATAATCCTTCAGACCTCTGACCAGATAATGATATTGCTTCTTCGAGTTTTTGCTTGCCGCAGTTCCACTGTGCATGAAGAAGCGATGCTTGTGATTGGAGCACTTGCATATGCTACAGGCCCTGAATTTGCAAAATACATGCCTGAGTTCTATAAATATTTGGAACTAGGCTTGCAAAATTTTGAGGAGTATCAGGTCTGCTCAATTTCTGTTGGTGTTGTTGGTGATATCTGTCGGGCATTGGACGAGAAGGTTCTGCCTTTTTGTGATGGTATCATGAGTCAGCTTCTTAAGGATCTCTCAGATTCAATGCTTCATCGATCTGTCAAGCCTCCGATTTTTTCTTGTTTTGGGGACATTGCTCTTGCTATTGGTGAGCATTTTGAGAAGTATGTCCCCTACACAATGCCAATGTTGCAAGGAGCTTCAGAGCTTTGTTCTCACTTGGATGTAGATGATGATGACATGCTGGAATACGGTAATCAGCTTAGACAAGGCATATTGGAGGCTTATTCTGGCATACTTCAGGGGTTCAAAAGTACCAAGGCTGATCTGATGGTCCCTTATGCAAGACATCTTTTGCAGTTTATAGAAGCGGTTGCTAGAGATAAAAAAAGGTATGAAATGCTTAATTCACATTTGATTTTAGTTTCAGTTTCTCCTGCTTTTTGACATTTAAACTTGTCACATGATCATTTGCAGGTATGAGGAAGTAACTAAGGCTGCTATTGCTGTAATCGGAGATCTTGCTGATACTCTTGGTCCCAACACCAAAGTCCTTCTCAAAGACTGCACTTTCCATATGGAGTTCTTGGGTGAGTGCTTTCAGTCGGACAATGATCAATTGAAAGAGACTGCAGTTTGGACCCAAGGAATGATTCATCGAGTAATGGTTTCATAAGAGAAGTTATTTTTTTCTGCCAAATGGAAGCTTCCTTTTATGGTTGACAAGGTTGATAAAGGCTTTATGCAAGAAGTCAAGTAGTAAATCAGTTTGCACCGTAAGTTGTATTTCCTTTTGGTAGAGAGAGGGGGCAGCCTTTGCCCGCATCTTTATGTGTTCTTCAATCTTGTAATTTTTTCAGTGATGCATGTGGTTCCTGAAAACTGTCAACCGCAGCCTCTAATTTGTAGTGTATTGTCATGTTACTGTTGGAAACAACGCAATATATCTGTTTTAATCTGCTTTTAGTTGCTGAATTGTGTTCGTTATCCTTTGAATTATATATTATTCGTTAGAGTTTCTTGTCCTGAATTAATTGACTAATCCTTGCTGCCTCATTTAGCCGTTTAATCTATGGACGAGATAATTTCTGTCAAATTTATTATAAATTTTCTGCTATTGATCGTTGCTGATTACTATTTCTTCGACTTTGTTATGTAACAGTTATTCCACTAAGTGCAAACTGTGAATGACAGTAGAAAGAGTGCTCAAAATTAGCATTAAAAATTTGCATGTCTGGACTCTCCCCAAAGCACACATAGAAGTAACACCAGAACATAACCAAGGTATGCGCAATTAGGAAAAGTTCAAACCAACAATGATAGTACTTGGAAGGCTTCTCAGTAGTGATGGGACTTTGGTGGGCAACCGGCTGGCCGGAAAGCGAGAGGTCCTGCAGCGTAGACATTGGTGTAGCAGCGACTCTTGGAGCTGTATGTCTTAGTCTTATCTCGGAGTGGTGCCCCTGAATGTCGTAGTTGACGTTGGTCAGGAACTTGCAGTGCACATCCGATGGTGCAACAAGATGCACGATGCAAGTGTGTCCAAGGGATTGAAGTACCGGCCGCCGCTTCCAACAAGGGAAGCGAGGAAGTAACCCTTCACACCGGTTTGTGCAAATTCGTAGAGCACGATTGGGGGTGCGCAATCCATGATCAACATAAGATGCTCAAGAAATCCTTTCGTTGCAGGGCGGAGAGAAGGCAAGCAACAGAAATTGGGTGGAAGATGCCCTACCCATCCAATCTTAAACATCACTCGCTCCCAAAACTTAATGATATATGTCGACTTCATTTAATTTAGGTGAAGCATGGTGACCCTTTATCTTGTCCACATAATTAATTCTTAATATTCATAAGACATGATATAATTTCAAATAAAACATCTTTCCAATATTTAACATAACTTCTTTCTTAATCTTTCATCATCCATGGCTTAATTAAAAATAATCTTAGCTTCTTCATCAAGTCTGTCATGGCCCGTGAAATACATTTCACGACCGTGACACTCGGTTTCACAACCCTTAATGTATATATCACGACCATTGTGGTTCCTTCATACCATTCTTCATGGCCCGTAATGTATCATCACAGCCCGTGAAGTTCCCTTATGGTCGTGAACCCAGTTACGAGCGTGAGGGCTTCTCGTTCACGATCGTGACTTACGATCGTGACTCGGTTGAGGTGACGTGCTTTGTTCCTATCCTTCACGACCCGCAATGTATCATCACGGCCCGTGAAGTTCTCTTAGTGGTCGTGAAAGAGTTCACGGGCGTTAGAACTTTCTCCATGGTGAACAGGCGATTACTTTCTTCACGGTCCGTAGCCACAACTTCACGGCATCCTTAGTAGGCATCATGATCCTTCATGGCACAACATCTTCACGAGCGTGAGGCAACCATCACGGCCCGTAATCTTTGGTTCACGGTCGTGAAACATAAGATACGCCATCTTCACGACCCGTGCTTCCCGGTTCACAGCCCGTGAAGTCTATCTCACAGCCCGTGAAGGGACACTTCACGACCCGTGAAAACCTTATCATGGCCTATGACGGGACACCTGGCGTCCAGCTCATGGTTGCGAGGTTCGCACTCGGTCGTTACATTGTAGTCGTGGTCGTGAAACCCTGTTTCACGGCCATGACGTCGCAGAAACATACATTTATATTCGTTTATATTTTTTGTAAGATTAATTCTAAATATTTCTAGGGCTAATCCAGGGTTAAATTCTACTCTTAACAATTCTTATTAACATGAACTCTAACATGCAATTTATTCAACATGAACATATTTATCTAAAGAGATCCGTCTATTTACATACCAAAATTTGTAGGGTTGTTCTTTGTTCTTCAACTGCGTACTCTTGATCTCGTACTCTTGATTTTCTCTAGTGCTCCTGATCTCCTTCACGTTCTCCTAGAGATTTGAGCATGGTTCTAGGATGAGAAAGAGAAGAAGGAAAAATAAGGAAACCTATGAGAGAAAAATCTTACCTAAAGAGAAAACTTGGCGGCTAGGACTTTGGGTAAGAAGGTAAAATGATGAGGGCTCCTTACAGACAAAGGGTATATGATTTCCTAATTTAACTCAAACTCAAATTTTAAATTTGAATTCTGAAATTTAAACTAACTAAATAATCTCATTTAATAAATTATGAGATTTTGATAGATCGAGAGAGGAACTCAGAAGTTGTGTGGGTATGGATTGGGGACTCGCAGCACACGCTGATCCTTTTATAGAGGCCGCCACCGCGTAGCACTCCGCCCCCCATCCGCGGCCGTCACCGCGCGATCGCCGCACGGACGAGCGTCGCCCCTCGACGCTCGTTTCCTCTTTTGTTCGATCGATCAATCAATGCGCAATCCGCGCGTTATATGTATCTCCACGCGCCTGGCACATCCACGGACGG
>LTAE01002252.1:0-41869 GCA_001647135.1 Pontederia paniculata | reverse complement strand
CTCTCTCTCTCTCTCTCTCTCTCTCTCTCTCTCTCTCTCTCTCTCTCTCTCTCTCTCTCGTGTGTAGTGGGTTCCTTCTGTAGACGTCCTTCGAGCCGAGGGAAAAAGGAGGAGGGATTGATTGATAGAAGGGAGAAGGAAGCGATCGATGGGTCGGAAACGGATGGAGCTCCGGCGGATCGAGGATCGGACGAGCCGGCAGATACGCTTCTCGAAGCGGCGCGGTGGGCTGTTCAAGAAGGCGTGCGAGCTCTCCATCCTCTGCGACGCCGAGATTGCCCTCATCGTCTTCTCCCCCGCGGGAAAGCTCTTCGAGTACTCCAGCGTCAATAGGTACGGTACGCCCGCCACTGCACCCTCCATTTAACCATTTTGACCCGTTTGCTTTGCTTGCTTAGTGCTGACTTACTTGCTTCCACTTGTTTCCCCTCCCTTTCTAAAGATTTCTTCTCATGCTTTCTTGCTTCTCAGTCGCCAGTCGCCGTGTAAACCAAACTTGTGGCAACATCTTGGATTCCGTTCCCCATGTTGGATTTTAGATTTAATTATTTGCCTCTCCCGTTTATGTCTTGTTTCATTTTCCTAGTATTTGTTTAGATATTAATTTTATTTTATCTATTTATTTTTATATAACCATTGTTGTTGCTGCTGGTGGTACATAATATTTCTTAAATGTTGCTTTCATGAGAAGTACTCAGACGGCAACTCGATCGCGCAGATAATTTCATGGTTTAATTTAACTTCTTTTCTACTACCGTTTGCATGCCTTACTTGATCATTGTTTTTATTATTATTTGCACCAAATGTTGTTTCTTCATTCCGGTCATGTTATATAGTTTGGATCACCTGTAACCTCTGATTGCTAGATTACAATTATGAAGTTTCACGTTTCCAAGTCTGCCGAATGCTTACTTAGTTATACACGCGGCGAGAGTAGCATGATTCTTTTTTTATACTACCCCTATTCATATTCTTGCATTAACGTACTTGGATTTAGAATCCAAGATAGGTACATGAAATTGGTGTAAACTAATTTTTAATCATTTGATGAGGCCATTGAATATTATAGTTTTTCTCTTTGCTTGCACTAAATTTTTAATACGAATGAGGTTAATTTTTTTTTCTCTCCTTCTTTGACCTCAGTCCAAACACACACTCTTCACATTGTAGAGTCATATACCCCTAATGAACCTATAAAATGATACTCTTCAGAAAGAGTTGAAATATTTTAATTCCACCATGTAAATAAAATTATCCAAAATTTTCCTATATTTTTTGTGCATAACACCTAAGGACCGTATGAATAGATTACCAATTATTTATTTAAAATTCTCAGAATTCATCAAGATTGCCATATTTTGTTGCATCGAATTATTGATAATGTTAACTTCACTATTAATCTAAATTACCACTCACGAGAGTTGCCCTTGCACTTTTTGTGCATAACACCTAGGATTTCTTGTGTAATAAAAGAAGGTATGTTCATAGTTTGGCATCTTTGTACTAAATGCATGGTCTTTTAAAGTTGATCATGGATCTAGGTGTATAATATGAGTTTGATTCATGTAGGCCTAGTTCTAGTGTTTATATCTATGATCAAACTCTTCATTTGATCGATTTGGAGAATTTTTTATTTTTTAAGAAAATGTTCCGCAAATCCTTTTCCATGAACTGATAAGTGTGAAGTGGGCGGTTGTTCTTTGGGTAGATGGATTTTTAAGTTGTTGGGATGAGCTTCATGCACTTGTAGCAAGTAGTTTGGCATAGGAAGACTTTTGTGGATGATTTTAAGTGAAAATGTTGATGTCATAGATCTTTTTGCATCCTTGTGGTTAGCCCTCATTGTGGAGTCATTTTGGTCCTTTGCATCTTATAGACCAATAATAGGATGGCCACTTCTTGGATTTTATTGATCACCCTCACGGGTTCGTCTCAATGTGCTTTTAAAGATATCTATAGTGTGTTATTGCTTTTAGTTAATTATAATTACTCCTCATGCCACAATGCCTACATTTTGACATGGGCTATTTTTAGATTTGAAGAATCATAAGGTTCATGATTTATTGATTACATAATTTTATTAATTTGTGACATATCTTTGTTTTTAAGATGTAATGCAATTGTACCTGAGTCTCATAAATAAAAAAAGCAAGACTTTTCCCATCCATTGTGTCAATGGCCTCTAACCTCTAGGTTTGTAACATGACAAGAATTTTTTTGTCTTAATGTTAATTTGAGTGTGTGACTCATCTTATGTTGACTATCAACAATGTTTAAGGAGATTTTGACTAGACATTCCTTAAAGTGCTTGAGATTCCCTTGGATCCTTGATGACCATGGGGCTGATACTATTGGTGCATCAATGTCATGTATGTTCATTGATGCCTACACAATTAACCTTATAGACCTTTGGTTTTTTGGCAATAACTCGCCATATGTGGTCTAGCAGTGCCCTTCTTTCACGCAATTGACACAAAATTCACGAGCACAAACCACTCATTCTCATAGTTGGTTGTTGACATGGAAATTACATAGACACTAGGTTGGAGCACAGAGGTTGAGGCTGAACCGCACAAGGAGGTTGTTGCGACCAACTGTACTCTCCATAGATTAGAGGTCAAGTGGGAAGAATGCAAGAAGCTACCATAAAAGAGATGCAAATGCCTACTATATATACCTTGTGTTCTAGAGCCTTTTTAAAAGACAACGAATTGCCTCAACCTTCTAAATATTAGAGCGGTCAACCCATTACTTCAACATTGAAGTCACTATGCCACCTTGAAGGCCATTTTAAATAACATGAAGATTATACATGGTTGTTGCACATTGGAGTCACTTGTCACGTTGTAAGACTCAATTGGTCACCACCTTGGCGCCATTGGATGAGGATACAATCCCTTAACATGTTCTTGATGAACACATAAGACACATTTTAAGACATTCGAAGCAAACACATTTGTGAGGTCAACAATGGATTTTGAGGAACCTCAACGAGAGGCTTGAACATTGTGGGTCCACTGACCTCCTATCTTGTGGAGATGAGCTCTTATAGTCAGGAGAGGGATAGAAGGGGGAAGGCAAGAGATGGGTTTGCGAGAGAGGAGGAAGAAAGAAGACTACAAAGTGATGGAAGCTAGTCATTGCTAACTCACGAGTCAGTATCCACACAACATAGTTGATGGAGTAGAAAAATGATGCTGAAAAACATTGTAATTCTCATAATTAACCAAGGTCTAGTGTCTCCTTATGAGTAAAGGTAGGCAATACAAGAGAAGAGAATATGCTAGAATGTCATTCTAGAATATTTCAAGGGGAAACTACTGAATATTACTCCAGAATATTTCAAGGAAAAAAAAGAAACTAATAATTACTAATAACTACAAGGATATGTTAATAATTATCAGGATATGCAAATGATATCTCCTTTAACACTCTCCCCCAAGTTGGAGCATAGATATCAATCAAACCCGACTTGGAATATATGCTCTTGAGTTTCTTCCTGGGAAGTGCTTTAGCGAAGATGTCAGCCAGCTGATCTTCAGTAGCCAAGTGCGGAGTAGATAGTTTTCTTTTTGTCAGAATAACATCACGGATGAAGTGTCAATTCGCTTCTATGTGTTTGGTTGCTCATGAAACACAAGATTATTAACAATGAATATAGTAGCATTGTCCTCACAATACATAGGCACTAAAGAGGAAAAACAAATCCCAAATTCGCGTGTAGGGAGACTACCCACAGAAGGAGCCATCGCTTTAAATATATTTTGACTCAACACTAGATCATGAGACCATATTTTATTTCTTGTTGCGCCACATTACAAGGTTTCCACCAACATATGTGCAATAACCTGTGGCCAATCTTCTATCTTCATGAGCTCCGACATAATCTGCATCAGAATGTCCCCATGCTTTCAAATGTCCATGACTTCTAAAGTGAAAAAATTTCTTGGAGAGGCTTTAGGGTATCTAAGGACTTGACATATGCCTGCCCAATGTATCTCTCATAGCTGCTGCATAAATTGGCTTATACGACCAACAACATAGGAAATGTCAGGACGAGTCATAATAAGGTACAAGAGCTTGCCAACCATAACCCTATATTTGCATGATGACATCTTCTAATACAGATTCAAGTCAATCAGAGATAGTTATGGATCAATAGGAATAGTTGTTGTTTTGCAACTCGTCATACCAGTTTCTTTTAATAAATCAAGGACATGTTTTCTTTGAGAGAGGACAAGTCCATCATGAGACTAATATACTTCAATCCCCAAGAAATATTTGATTAGGCTAAGATCATTAGCCACAAACTGCATCTGCAAAGATTTTTTTCTTGCCGAGATCCCCTCAAAATCACTACGACATATTAGAATGTCATCAACATATACTATGTGGATGACTGAGTCCTTAGAAGTATGCAAAGAAAATGTTGGTGGTCTTAAGGAGGATCGAATAAAACTATATTCTTCAACAGCTGCCGTAAACTTCTCAAACCAAGTCTTTGGACTTCACTGGTGCCAGTTGTATAGTATGTGAATGATACAACCTTCTTCATCGAGGGCACGACTTTTGAGGCTAGGAGGATGGCCATTTTGGTGGAGCTTTTCGGGACAGCATCAGGTCTTCAGATTAACCATGCCAAATCGGCCTTTATCCCCTTTGGCATGATTGCGGCGGAGACAACTAGTTGCACAGAGGAGCTTCGCACACCGACTGACTCCCTGTTGATCACCTACTTGGGTCTGCCTCTATCAAATCGGCACATCAGCTCGCGAGGTTGGACCCTGGTGATTGAACGACTAGAGCACATACTATAGGGCTGGAGTTCGAGACTACTATCGAGGGGTGGTCGATTGGTTCTACTACGGTCAGTTCTTTCAGCACTTTCGACATACTATATGTTAGTACTTCGGATGCTTAGAGCAATCATCAGTCGAATAAATTTCTTGAGGAGCAGATTCTTCTGGCAGGGTAGTGGTTAGGACAGATGTGTACATCTGGTGGCGTGGCAAAGTATTTGCCGACCCACATCACAGGGAGAGCTAGGCATCAGAGATCTCCGCAACGCCAACTTGGCTTTTCTAGCTCGATGGGCGGGTGACGTCATGGATCCCGAGGATAGTCTATGGCAGGCGGTTTTTACCACGTGTTATGGACGGGAGCTATCTTGGGACTCGAGGATTTATCTTCCGCGAGTAGCATCATGTTTTTGGAGGGGAGTGGCAGCAGTTCTCCCACGAGTATGCTCACTCATGAGGTCGTTGTTCAGCTCTGACGAGGCCTTCTCCTTTTGACAGTAGGAGTGGCTTCCGGGAGGTTCGTTACAGATTGCCTTCCCACAACTATGGCCGTTAGCGTCACACCCGATAGCATTAGTGGCAGAGTCATGGTTTGAGGCTGGTGGTATAACCCTACTGTTCATATCTACCCCGTCAGATCAACGCATAGCAGAGCTTCTATTACTTCACCAGAGGATCGCCCCATTTTGGCCGGACCCCTCACGACAGGATGGATGGGTTTGGGACCCACCATCTTACTCGGCCCATAGGCTTTATTCGCACTTCCTCCCAGATGCTACCATCCTGACAGAGCTCCAGATGGACTGCAAATTTATTTGGCGTCTCCGACTACCTCTTAAAGTCAAGATCTTTGCTTGCCTTATGCGACGTGGTAGACTTCTCACCGAAGCATACAGAGCGCGATGGACACCCCAGACAGAGACATCCTATGTTATGTGCGCGAATGTGGTGGAGGACATCACACACTTATTTTTTCGCTGCCCGATGGTACGAGAGATTTGGCACCAAATGGACCGACTGCTCACATTCCCTTTAGATGCAGAGGATTTCTAGCGGCCATTATGTGCTTCTGCCGGCCGGAGGCAAGGGTGGAAATGCCTACTGGCGACATTCTTGGTCAGTTCCTGGGCCATCTGACTCCAACGTAACTGGATCATCTTTTGTGGGGAGAGATGTCAAGTTGGGACCGTTGTACACCATATTTCTTTTCTCCTTCGGGAGTGGGGTTTTTGGTAGGAGGCTTCATTCCTCGGTTCACTTGCCTCTTTTGTCACTCTCTCTTCGAGAACGTTTACTTGTACATGACCTTTTCATAGATTTATATATACATGGATGACACCCGCCCTATCGGGGGTCATCCTTTTTCCTCTAAAAAGAATCTTTGGACTTCAGTGCATAGATTGATTTCTTCAATCTATATACTTTTGAATGCTTCCCCTGATCAACATATCTATGTGGATGCTCCATGTAAACTTGTTCAGTGAGATTACCATATAAGAAGCCATTTTTGGCATCAAGTTGGTGAATTGGCCACCCATTATTCATAGCAATAGAAACTAGAATCTGAATAGAGTTGAGAGAAACAACTATGGAAATGTGTCAAAGTAATCTTCCTATGTCTGAATGTAGCTCTGTGCCTTGACGTTTAATTGTCCCATTAGGAAGATACTTTAGAGTGAACACTTAATGACACCCAATCATTGTTGCATTAGTTGAGAGGTCTACAAGCTCCCAAGTATTTCTAGAAAGTAGAGCGGACATCTCCTCATCCATAGCAATTTTCCGTAATGGATGTTGTAATGCCTCAAATGATTATGAGGAATATGGTGACTATCATGAGAGAGAAAAGTTTGGTTGCAGGGACAAATTGCCAAAGGTCATAAAATTAGAAAGAGAATATTTGACACATGACTAGTGCTTTTGCGATGTGCAATAAGAAATCTAGATTAGAATTTACTTGAATAGAATGGTACAACATAATTGCTTGGAGGATTGTGTGGCGAGATCATGGAAAGAGGTTCAACATCTAGGTCAATAGGTGGAGGTTGTTCTCGGTGGCGTCGTCGACTGTACATGTTTAATAGTTGTGATGATGGTGAAGGAGGAGGATGTGGTGACAAATCTTGTGATTGGTCAGCAATCAGAATAAGATGACTATTGCGGGTTATTATCAAAGATAGGATAGTAAGATTTGTCTTCAAAGAAGGCAACATCTACACTAACATGAGATCTATGGGTAGTGGGATTATAGCATTTGTATCTTTTATGAGTTCTCGAGTAACCTAAAAATATGCACTTAACTGCTATAGAAGTTAACAGTTTTAAAGAGATGAACAAAGCGTTGGCATCCAAAAACACAAGGTGGGACAAGAAAGAGAGACTTTTAGGATATAGTAGATTAAGTGGAACTTGTCCAATAGACCCTATTTATCAAATAACCAGCTATAAGAATGGCATCCGGCCAATAGGCAGAGGGAACATTCACATGAAAGAGGAAGGAACAAACGACATCAAGCAAGTGGCGAAGTTTTCTCTCGGCAACATCGTTCAACTGAGATTTTTGACACATGAAGTTTGGGGAATAACTCCAACAGACTTAAACAATCATGAAAGATCAAAATTCACAAGCTCAAGCCCATTGTCACTTCGAAAAATTTTAATCAAGGTAGAGAATTGGGTTTTTATTTCAGCAAAAAAATATTGAATACAACGAGGAGTTTCTATTTTATCTTTCAACATATAATCCTAAGTGACACGGGAGAAGCCATCAACTAAAACCAAGACATATTTTAAATTGTCTAATGTTGGTAACATTACAAGGACGCCATACATTAGCATGCACAATAGAAAAAGGAATTTTCTCTCGCTTGTCATGGCAGGATGAAATGACGAACGATAATGATGCTTGCCTAATTGACAAGCCTCACACTCGAGAACATCAGTAGTCAGAATACTGGGAAATTGTCGATGAAGAACTGTGTCAAACTAAGATGTCCAAGTCAGATGGAGTTGTATAGAGATGCTAGTGGTGTAGGCAGTTGGGTTTTGCGTAGATGGATGTAGGTAGCAAAGTCCATCACATTCAAATTCTCCACCAATCTGCCTCATTGCCCAAAGATCTTTTAGAAGAGAGAAGGAATCATAAAAAGTGTCTAATAGTTCAAGGACTTTGTAAGTTGGTTGATATAAAGAAGACTTAGGGCAAACTTGGGGGATGCATAACTTTATCAAGAGAGAGGTTGTAGTAAATAGAAACACTACCAAGGACAATGACTAGAGACAGAGAACCATCAACAACTTTAATATTAAGAGGCTTTGATAGAGATTTCAAAGAGGACAAAAATGAGGCATCACTTGTTATGTATGAGGAGGCACCAAAGTCTGCAATCTAATTATATTGAGAGTTAGTAGAGAGGGCAAGAGTACCTGATGATGCATAATTGATTGCACTAGTAGCTGGGCCACTATGGAAGAACGGATAGATTGGATTCAGAGGTGAACCTGAGGTTCCGGTGTCCTTCCATAATTATTATCTCTTTTAATTTCCGTATTTTCTCTTTTAATTATGAAAACTCATTTTATATTCATCTCATTATTCCTCACTCCTTTTGGATCGGGCTTGAATCTCCGGTGTCAAGCCCCGATCCGGGACTGATTGACAACTCAATGATAGAGAGAAAATGAAGTCGATCATATTCTTATTTTGAGATCGTATTATCGGATTCTACCATAGTGACAACATGAACTTTTGGGCAATCTGAAGGATATCCAGACTTTTTTTAGCAAAGTTCAGTGGATGATTGGAATGGTGACAGTATTCACAAAAGAAGTTGCCACGTCCTCCGGAGTCTTGTCCTTGTCCACATCCATTCCTTGGTCAGAGAAATTTCCTCGACCACGTCGACGTGTAGCAAGAGCTGAAGCATCCATAGGAAGGGCAAAATCATCAATATGAGAGAGCCTAGCATAATTTTTTTCAGGGGTTAGAATAGTTTCTTGTGCCATCAATTGATCCTTGACTGACTTATATTCAGGACCAACGCCAGAGAGAAATTGAATGGATCTAATTTGCTCATATTGCTTTGTAAACACATAGATATCTATAAACAGAGGCTGATAGACATCTTGCTCATCATTCCAGAGGTTAGTCAAGTTTCCGAAGAAAACTGCTAAGGGTTGATCATTTTTCTTACATTACTAGATGTTCTCAAGAACTTTGTAAAGTGAAGATATGTTACTTTTATGAGAATGAAAATTTTAAAGTACCTCCCACATAGTCTTGTCAGGCTTATATGTCATGACTTTTTTAGCGATGGATTTAGTCATGCTATTTAGCATGGCAGAGGCAACCTAGTCATTGTGAGCATCTCAGTCGTTTGTCTTTACTTATGGTTTGGTGAGAATATGCTTCTTTCTATGGGATCTGATGTAGCGTCCAAATGCGGTGAACCAAAGGAGATAGTTGGTAGTATCAAGTTTGATATTGATGTCGAGTGGAGTGTTGAGGGAGGATTTTGCACCCGAGTTGCTAGATTTCGCATCTTCGTGGTCATGGTTGAGCGCAAAGTATCCTATATCGAGAAAGGAATCAAACTCTATAACGAGAGAGGTGGAATAGATCTAGATCGGAGTAGATCCTTCACCCATCTAGATCAATGTCAGCTTCCTATCTTTGGTGCTTAGGGAGGATCAACAATCATACATGAGGGATGTCCAGGATGGCGTTGGCTGATCTTGGTTTTAAGGTGCTCCAGAAAAAATTGGTGGGGTTTAAGGAGAAAGAAAATGGTAGGGGTAGGCCAAGTGAGAGGAGAAAGGGACAAAAAAGGAAGAGAAGAGGAGGGGAAGGAGGAGAAGATGGAGGGGCAAAGGGGAACAAATGATGACCTCTGATATAGCATGTGAAAAAACTCGATAATTTTCATAATTAACCAAGGACTAGTATCTTCTTATTTATAATAAAGGTAAGCAAAACAAAAGAAGAGAATATACTAGAATATTACTCCTGAATATTTCAAGGAGAAACAGTTGGAATATTACTATAAAATATTTCAAGGAAAAGGAGGAAACTAATAATTACTAACACCTACAAGGATATGCTAATAATTATGAGGATATGAAAATGATACCTCCTTTAACAAGGATCATAGTCTCATGCAACACAATATAAGTGTTCGACCACATGTGAGGTGTCATCGATTCCTTTTGAATGTTTTTGCAACAAAATTTAGATTTAAGTTTGAGTTTAGATTAAATTCAGCTGCTTCTAGGATGTTGTCATCAAAATCATCATATGCATTGTCGTGAGTTCATATTTGAGGTGATGTACACAAAAGCACAAGATTTGTATTTGAAAACAACAATTGCATTCCAAATTGGAAACTCACATTAAGGTATGGAGGTAACTCATGATGCAAATGTTTTAGATGATATATGGAGCACAACCTTATAATTTATGGCTTCGAATGTTTGTCACATAACAACCGACATTGTATTCTTTATGCCATAAAGATGATTGTTCTCATGATTAGTAAAGGTGAATCTAGAGTGGGGCTATTGCTAGCCTTGGGTTTTTTCTACTCTTATCACCTATATTAGGAGTTTCCTTTATCATGCACTCACATGCTTATCATTTATATTACTATTTCTAGTTTATCTATGTTTTGGACCATCTTTTCAAAAGAGATCAATACTTTATTTTCTTCCTATAAAAGATACCATCTCAATTTTATATGTAGCAGCAAGTTTGCAAAGATCACTTCGTTCTCCTTTTTTTGGAAAGAAGGATGCCTAAAACATTTCAAAATTCATCTGTTTTGCATTAAAATCATTTAAATGTACAAGTAGGACCCCACAAACAAAACAAAAGTCAAACAAGAGCAAGAAAAGTTATATTTCTTCCCTTCTCACTACATGATCACCTGACACCCACTCTCTCATAATAAAAAGTTGTTTAGTGGACAATGTTTTCAATTTAGGTAACACACATCCTCAAATAAAGTGTGATTATTTTTTAACCATGTGGCCCACAACATAGCAGACAATGGTTGTGTGGAGGGGTCCACCTGCAACCTCCTTAAGGACAACTTAGATAACGGGTTGATCTCCTAGTGTCTCATTCACTGCTAGATCACCTATCCTATACCGCTATAGAAAATCCCCATTGATGTATCACATCTTCAAAGTCAGAATCACAGAGTATGTAGGATGTATCGAAGCTTAATCGCTCGGATCTTTGGCTATCGTTGAAGCTCTTCCCTTTGGCTGAGTTAGCGCCTTGTAGTGGCCTTTCTTCGACCATACTCCACTCACGTGGCATGGAGAATCAAATTGTAGTACATACTTCAAATTTGAGCAGATGTGGATGCAAGAGATGGGGTTTAAGGACATTGTCCGACCTCAATGTTTGGAGCTTTCCCCTTGGTGACATTGCCATCAGGACATCGATGGTGATATACGATACTCAAGAACAATGCCTTGAGTGTCCAAAACAATATATGATAATCAAGAGAAACGAGATCAGGTAGCGGAATATCAACCTCAAGATTACCAATTAATCGAACAATCAATATCATAAATTAATGGATTTAATCACAAGTTTACCTTGTAATTAACAATGAAAGTTCACGAAGAACATGTTGTAGGAGTTCCCTCATAGCACAAGCAATTAAGACAGAATTTTAATTCATCCATCATCCTCTTTTGATCAATCTCCTCCTAATTTGATTCTCTATTGTTTTCTGCTGACATTTTGATCAAATCTTGCAACAAAATTAGTAACAAAAGATTGTTTTTTTCCTTATTCCTCACGTGGTGACACTAATGGTGGTGACTCTCTTATTTTACCTCAACTCAAGTTGATTTTTTTTCCTCTAATGCTGTCACCACTTAGTCTTTTTCCTCTCTTTAACCCTCCAACAAGTTGTAGGAGAACTAACGCAAGTCAAAACAAGATAAGAAGTAACTGAATCAAATCAATATGACTACAACATCAAAAGTGAATTTGAGATTGAATGTGGAATAGATTTTAGAAAGGATTTTCAAATTGAAAAGGAAACAAAAAGATTAGATTGCATAACAGAAAAGTTCAAGGGCTATCAAACTTCGGGTAAGATCAATATGTTAAAGAATTTCTTTTTTTTTGGACTTTCTACCAACAAAATTTGTTTTAACCAATTTTTTTTCTCCCCTTTATTTTTTTTCTTTTGAAGGCACTAAAGTGGCACATTTTTTTCTGATTTTTCCATTTTTCGGCCTTTTCTGATTTTTTTTTTCAGAAACTGAAAAATAACAAACTTTGAATTCTTTTTTTCTTTTTTTTTTCAGAAGCGAATTTTCTTTCTTTTTTTTAGATCACAACAAAAGTACTAGAAGAAAAAAAAGGATCTAAATAAAGATGGTGGCGGATGAATATGTATATTTTTTGGAATATGTTGAAGACAAATAGAAAAAAAAAAGATAACTAGAACCCGTGTCGAAAACGCGGCTCTGATACCAACTGATATGAAATCTATTAGGGAACCTGTCCTAATGAACCACAATCAAGCGGAAGCGAAAAAACAAGAAGGAATCACACGAAAACACAAATCAAGAAAATAAAAAAATCGACCAATATGCGAACCTTTGCATAAGAATCAATATCGAACTGATGGAATTTAAATGAATTGCAATATAAGATATTACCCGCAATTTAAGTCGGAGTTCATGAAGAACAAAAGAAGATATCCTCTCCCAGGAAATCAAAATTCAAGATGACAAAACATTTCATACCACCCTTCTCAAAGAAACTAAAATCAAATAAAACCTAATGGGCTAAAGGCCCAAATAGACTATTTAAACAACCAACGCTTAATCACCATCATTCTGAATTAATTCAAACTGAAGATGTTGTCCATGTCAACATGATGAGATGGTTGTTCATGCTGGCGACATAATGACGCCAAATCGTTGGTGCACCAAGATGTCCAAGTGTAGTGAGTCTGCTTCAATTAGGTGCGTCATAAGGTTCATATATGGCAGGTTCATATTTGGGAGTTGTCAATTTCATGACACGTCACTCCTCTTCATATATGACAACTTCTAGATTCATACATCTTCATTCATCATCATTGTAGTAGCTTCCGAAGATTAGGGAAGAAAGAAAGAGATGTCAGTCTATGGCCTTAACTATTATTGTCGAGATAGATGGAGTGGAAGAGAATGACAAGAGAAAACAACACTAGAACATTGTACAAGAAAAGGACAAGAAAATTGAAATCTTTTGGGCAGAGATCTAGCTTAAGGAAGGAGATGTGAGTGTGTGCTACTTCTATATCTAAGCTAATCAAAGAAGAAGATAGAACATGATTGATAGGCTTATTGTCATCGACAAGAATCACATACAATTACAAATCAATGACAAGGTGGCTCTTTCTATTAGAACTTCAGTCGCCACCATACACGGGGAACTTTAGAATGGGCTGATCGCAATGTTCACTTCATTTATGACGTGTCCCGTTCACCAATGATTTCATTGAGGAAGAGGTTTATCAGATAATTCCTCTCAATGGAGAAGGCATGCTTGAACCAATGATTTCCTAATATGTTTTACCGTGAGTTTAGCGGGTGACGAAGAGGGATATCATGGTTGTTGCTTTAGAATTTATTGCTGGGAGTTCTGGCTTTGAGTGCTCAATCGCTTCTTTCTCTTCCTCATCTTGATGAAATTTGGGACAAAGTGCGTTAAGGATTACCATCATATTGCTCTTCAATGGCATTTATTTTCTCATCGCTAGAATCCTTGTGGACAAACTTAGGCTTCTTCTTGCTAACCTTATACACCATGTTCAAACCGCTTTTGTTGAAGGAAGATCGATCTCCGATGGCTATGTCATGTCTACTGAGATCCTCTATCATTGGCACAGTTTCGACCAGAAGGGCATCCTGTGGAAGGTGGATTCTGCGAAGGCACATGACTATTTTGTGGCCCTTTATCCTAAAACATGATCACCTAGATGCAGAAATGTGTCAATATGGTGTCATTCTCGGTGTTGATTGATGCCAGCCTATTTGGTAAGGAGGGTGCAACACAAGCGAGGTGTGTGTTAGGGTTGCCCTTTTGCCCCAATGCTCATTGTCATCGTGGCCGATGCCTTGACTCCCTTGACTCTTGACACCTATTAGACCGACCATCTCTCTAGCTTTATGATGCCTTCTCAGGAGGACACCTTGTTCCCATCCTCTAATATGCGAACAACACCCTCTTTTTCATCAAAGGGACTGTTGTTGTGGTTAGACATTTAGTGATATTAGACCTTTGGAGATTTTTCTAAACTCAATGTCAACTATGGAAAATCTAGTTTTGTTCCCTTTGTAATGGATTAGGCGGAGACATTGTAGTATTTGTAGGACCTTAGAATTCTAGTTGTCTCCCTCCCTATCCAATATTTGGCTTACCCCTAGCGGTTACCTACATCTTTCCCCTATAATGGTCGCATCTAATTGAGCGTAGGGAGCGAACATTGGATGGTTAGAGTTCTAGAATTTATCGGTGGTGGATCAACAAGAAAAGAAGACCAACTGTCTCAAGTGGATTAAGTCCTCCAACACATCGTGGAGTTGATTAGTCAAAATCCTTGATAGATGACACTAGATAAAGTGCTTGACAGAAAGTCCTCCACGTGCTCCGCTTTGGCAGCAAGAAGAGTAAGAACTCGTTAGGCCCCTTAAATATTCTAGGATCAAAAGGGATCCATGTATCGAGCAATGTAGGATTGAGTCAAGGATTGTAAGATCTTATTTATAACATGACTTTTCTTTTAAAATATAAAATTGTGTATGTATACCTGTTATATAGTTATACATATTCTAGATATTGTTAAATTTATCTATAAGTCTATTATATTTCTTCAATGGGATATACTACAAACATCCATTAATAATAAATTTGAGGTTATTTATGGAAAGCATACAACCAATGAAATATACAATAATGTGCCATATATAAGCAAACTATTATGAATTCAAATGAAAACTTGTCATGGGTAATTAAACAAATGGAAGTTGAAAAACCAATTACCACTAAATGCACTCAATTTGATCAATTAAATTAATATTTTTAGTTAAGAAGTGGAACCAACTTAAAATTTTGCTTAATTTCAAGCAGCATCATTTGGCAACAAAAACATACTAAATAACAAGCAACCTTGAGAATATGGGCAACAACTCAAGGAATGAATGCAACAAATATGAAAAGGAATAAGCGACAATGCAAAGATATGTCAATGGGTTAGTCTTAAAATGCTTGATTATGTATGTTGTATAACTAAGGGGCCATTTATTCTTGATTTTCTAAGAAAGGTAAATAGAGAAAATTTTGTACAACCTACCATATAATTGTGATGGAGGCATTTTGCTCAAGGAACACTTGTACAAATTGTCACACCTACGCTTGTGACAAAATTGCACTAGAATTTTGCAAAAGCTTTCCAACATTATGGGAATAGTGATTACAATAAGGCTTAAGGGTTCACTAGTATTTTAACCACTTGACAAAATCTTCTTGTGTCCTTTGAAGTATGTTATTTTTAGGATTGTAAAATCTTGATTATAGCATATTATTTTTAAAATATAAGATATGTATGTATAGTTTTTACAAATTTATAATTATATGGATTCTAAATATTGTCATTTTTTATCTACTATTCTATTATATTAATTTAATGATATTTAATACAAATATACATAATAATTAAATTTTAGGTTATATTATGAAAGTAACAAAAGCAAAGAAATAAATAATAACGCGACAAAAAAATAATAAGTTAACAATTATGAATTCAAATGACATGTAATTAGTAATTAACCAAATGGAAGTTGAAAGACAAATTACCATTAACGATATACTTCGTTGGATCAATAAAATTATATTATACTATGTGTGCTACAAAAGTAAATTATAGATGAGAGAAGTGTTGGGACAATTGTCATAAGTATAAAGATAAGGTGAAATGAAGGGTGAGACACAAGGTGCGACCATAAGTAAGTTTTAGAATATATAAAGAATCTAATAACATCAACATTTATACCACAAGCGTATGGCATCAATCCATAAGGATTGGGTGCTAAGCACTATTACGAACTCAAGGAGATCATCTAGGCGGAAAAATCGTTTGAGGATTTTGTCGTGTCAATCAATTAAACTAAGGAAAGCGATAACTAAATGTTATGAAAACAATATAAGATGACACATCGGAACAATGATCCATATGTATGTTATCGTATGCATTAAAGTGTAATGAATCAAGTCCAACTACAAAAGTGATAACCTAAGCTAGCTCGTTATCGCCAGGTTTCCTATTAATGTAGCAAGGAAATAACCAATCATTTCTAAATATCTTGAGTAAAGGGAATTTTGAACCATAGCTTTTAACAAGGAAATCCCCATTAGTTAATTTGACGTCCTCTTGAGATAGACAAATATAAATCATTCGAGAAAGTGGTCAACCACTTCTAATTGCATTGATCAATGAAAGTTTTAAACCATCGTTACTAAGCACGAACTTCCCATAGATCAATTTTGGATTCTTTCAATCAAATTTTCAAAACTTTCACAATTGTTGTCTCAATGAGTAATTTCGCCTCGGTTGTCATAAGCATTCTCAACCTACAACATAGGTGAGCTCTTTCGACACTATATTGGAAAGGGGAGTTTTGCAATTGAGACTAAGGAGAAAATGACAATTATGAGAAAATGATTAGAGACAAAGAACTTTGACTATGTTCATTAACTCACATGTAAATGCTTCAAAACCTATTGAGGTTGTTAAGAATATAAAGATGTTGCCCTTTCTATTGACTTAAGCTTTTAGGATTATTGGTAGCATATCTAATTTAACATGTTATTAGAGTCAGAGGTCCTGAGCTCATACCTTGATGTCACTCGTATTAAAAATTAATTTCCTCCCTTAATTATCCACGTGTTGGATTTTGTGCTAGACCAAAGTTGTAAGTGGCCCACACGTGAGGGGAGTATTAAGAATATAAAGATGTTGCTCTTCCTATCGGCTTAAGCTTTTAGGATTGTTGGTAGCACATCTAATTTAATAGAGGTGACTAGCCTTCTTCCGTCATATTAGTCAAGGAAGTTAAATCAAATACTTCTGTAAGATATCTTCCACAATTAAAATAAATCACTTAATAGTTTCTAGGTCTATCACACACCAACATCACAAGCAGTCAGTTCCAATTGTGACTGTTATCACATGCGATGATTCTCGGTTGCGACAATCATTTCAGTCGACAACTTTAAGCGCATTTTCTAGGTATCAGTTATGTGAGAACTATACTTTCCATGAGATGATCAAGTGAACCAAGATATTTTCTGTAATCAAATTTACAAGCGTTAAGAACACAAGATGTAACAATCCAAAACACATGGATATATAATAAAAGAATATAAATAAGTAATTCGTAGATAAAAGTTGCAAGATAACATACATATGCTCAGGCTCCACCAGCTTTGGAGTAAAAGAGTTTAGCCATTGAAATCCATAAAGGAAATCAATGACATGATGAAAATTAAAAGTTAAGAATTGGACTTGAAGATGTAAAGATCAAAGACTCTAAGGTGTGCGGCCCAAGATTCGTCATCATGTTGTTGACGGTCCCTTCTTATTGGTGCTTCCTTCTTAGTAGTCATCCCCTTCAATCACCTCCATAATTTTTGTCCATGGAGTCTTTGGGTTCACAAGTATTCGTTTTACATGGCCGTAGAGCCATGAATCTAAACATTTGTGAGCCACTTGGATAATTCAATGATATGAGTAATTCAAATTGAGGAGTTTCCTTCTTAGTCGAGTTCAAATATGAAAGGTTGTGTCATCAGCTTGTCCTCCAAGGCGAGGTTTCCACGGCTATGAAAAGATTGTGTCCTATTATGCATTTTAATTTGAATTCGAATTCTACTAGTCGCAAATTATTTTTTTCTTGGCAGGTCCATATATGGAAGGTTGAGTCAATCGTTAATTGGCTCATTTCCTACATTAAACCTTGTTAATTTAGAACAAAAACTTTCAAGTTTGAGCAATTGCAATAAAGGCATTAATGTGGTTGGCTAGAATATGAAATATGCATTTAGACTAAAAATGAAAAGTATTTGGGTAAAATGCTTGCATCACAAGCTCACTAGTGACAAAAAAGAGGAGTTGCGACAATGATTATGACAACTCATCACAAAGCAACTTAAAATTTTCCTTAATTCTTGGGCAACAATATGTAATAATCGAATCATACATAGCAACATATATTGTTAGGAAGATGGACATCAACTCAAGGAAAGAAGGCACAAATACGAAATGGATTAAGTGGCAAATAAAAGATGGTTAATTGGTCAGTCTAAGGATGCTTTAGCATATATGCACAAAGATGACGGAAGTATCTAGGAATGCTCTTTTGAGAACAACGAAATGATGGACCATGTTTTTGTCAAGGAATACATATGGATCGGTCACATCAACAATAAGTCAAGAATGCACTAGAATTTGGAAAGTTTTCGAGCAACATGAGAATAGTAACTACAATAAGGCTTTAGGGGACACTAGTGCTTTACCCCCTACAGACAATGTACTCCTTGTGCCTCAGTCTTTGCTCATCAAGAACTTGCACGACTTACTTTGAAAACAATTTTCAGATCATGGTGGACCAAAGTTTGAGACTCTACATTAAAGTCTTATTCATTTTTGTAGAAGGGTTTTAGAAGGTTGACATGGAAAATGAGATGAGTTCGATTTGTGGAGCACGCTCCAACTTATATGCCATACCTTACCTTAGGATTTTATAAGGATCTTCATATCAACGAGCAAGTCCATTGTACAAATTCTTCTCCCTCGTCCTACGATGTTGGTGTATCTTCATTATAACAATACTTCCCACAATGAAGCGTGCTTCATGTCGACATGCATATGCATAGTTCTTCATTTGCTTTGCACTTGTGGAAAATAGATCTAGTTATATTGCTTAGTTCATGTGATTGCATCATTAGGCAATGGGCAATGTGGAACCTTACCACAATGAGTAGTGACAACAACATTGGTAGTGAGAGATTGTTAACCACACACCATCTCAAATGGACTTTGATTGATTGACTCATTAGTTTCCATACTGTAAAACATTTGAGCAATGTCATGAACTTTTACGTAGTCATTCTGATTGATGCTCACGTAGTGCCTTAGTTTGATCTCCACGACGAAATTGAATTTTTTCGTGTGGCCAATGTTTTCGTGGTTAATCGACATAGAGAAATGTGTATTGATTCTTAACGTCATCGTTAGCCAAGTTACCAAAGATTCATCCATCATGATTGCTAATATTGGTTTGTGGAACATCTAATATTTCATCATTAAGTTCATCATCTTGACGAAGGGACAAATTGGAGTACTAAAAGTGAAGATGACATAGTGTGCATTTGGGAAGACCTATGCACACAACAACATTCTTCCACTGAACAAATTTCCATCTTTTCAAAAAGTTCAAATATCACTTCCTAATTTAGACTTCTTAAATTATACCAAATGCTCAACTATAAAAAAACAATCATGCTTTTTAAAAAGGAAATCCTAAAGATAATTTTCCAAGCGCTCACACACTTGGAGAATCGATCAACTATCACCATTATGGTACCTACTCCTTTAGATAGGGTGGTCCCATTAGAAATCAACGAAAACATCCTTACATATCCACCTTAGGATTGGAGATCCCTAAAGTTCAACAGATGCTTGATGCACACTTTTGTTCGATCGACAAATGATGCAAGTTTTTACATAGGATTCCACATCGTGCTCCATTTATGACTTGAAGAATCTATCTTCAACAAGGCTCAAAGTGTGGTAGATTCTTTGATGTCCTACCCACTTGGAGTCATGACACACGTTCAATATAGTATGTGAGGGGCATAGATTTGAAGTCCTTTGATGAAGATGAGGCCATCTTCCTCCCAAAGTTAACTTGTCTTCCTCTTTTTTGCTTACCCAAGGACTTTCTTTGCAATGGGTTTAGATTTCAATACTTGCTTGATTCTCATGATCAAACACCCTTAAAGGAACTAATGGGTGTCAATTACTCTTGGCTATTTAGCTAATGAAATAGATAATGATGCCCATCAATCTCGAACTTGGGCTTGTTTTTTATGATGAATATAATCGAACTCCATCAAGAAATGCTACCACCTTACTCGTTTCATATAAGTTTATTTAGAAGTTTCAAAGTATCTTATAGCATACATTATATGTCCTCATGACAAAGCATGACTCAAGAAGCTATTGGGACAATGTGCTTAGGTAGTTAATGATGGAAGTATTCACCTTTACTTGCACAACATAACACTTCTTCATGTTGTTTAAATTGCAACTCTTAAAAGCCAAAGTGATAGCAATCCTACATCTGAACTTCCTTGATATTAAAGCATCTTTTCGGACCTCGTAAGGTTTGTAATGGTCTAGTAGGGAAAGAATTAGTTCTTTAGTTTTGGACTACTTCAACATCTCAAACACCTTTTAAGTGTGCGTCCATATTCATTGATGTGGCTTTGTTAGTAGATTCATTGAGGTCCTTCATGAACTACCTAAAGTAGTTCGTGATTCAAGGAAGAAGCTTACCTCAAGAGTTCGTTTGGGTGCCCGTATATGGCATGAACTATCTCATTACACTTCTTCTGCTTTCCATGCATAACTACATCCCAAGAAAATGAACCTTTGTTTGAGTGAGCACACTTCTTGCACTAATGTACAACAGTCCACTGCATCACTATGGATATAAGATCATACGATCTTATAACTTCAAAATGATCTTGATAATCTTGTGTAGGAGCTTTCAAAAGTTACTTAACCATTTCACCAGTCTCAAATTGAACTAAAAGTCGAAAATCCTTGTTAAGAAGAATTTCATTAGATATTATGATTTATCTCGATATTCTTGTTTCATTTTTGTCTAACCCAATTGTCGAGCATAAGGTTGGCATCCAATTTTAGTCTCTTAACAAGTTTCTCAACCATTAATTTTTTCACTTTAGATAAAACATAGTTTCCCACTATTCATAGAAAAGAAATATAATCTCCATTATAATGCTCATGACTTGCATTCTCATGAAAACATGGTGCATGTTATTTTAGACTATGTTGTTCTATTTATGGTGACGAGGATAATCACCATTCTTTTAATATTGTCATTATTATGGTTACGTTGATATTTGATTCTAATACAATACTGAAGAAGATTGCCTTGTGTGCCGAACAATATAAGATAACCACGAAACCTGAGATCGAAATGAGATTTGAGAAGCAAAATATCAACATCAAATTGTAACGATCCAAGCAATCAATATTACAAATTAACTCACAAGTACCTTTTAGTTAACTATGAATTACAAGAGCAAGACTAAAGTTCCCTTGTAATAGAGAATTATCCTTTGGTTATTCGTCCCTTTTTCCTCTAAAAAAAGAGTTATCCATTGGGCAATTTTTTTTTAAATAGAATCCTAGTTTTGTAGACTTTAGGCGTTGACCAAAAGATAAAGTTTGAGATGAACAAGGGAAAACTCAGATGAACAAAAGATCTAAGTTTATGATTAACTGTTTTATTTTAGTTTTTTGAAAATCTAGAACAAAAAATGGGAGGTTAACTGGAAACACGACTCTAATATCAATTGGTACAATATTTAAGAACAAAACCTTGGGTGATCAGAATAATTTATGATAATTAAGAAGTATGTTCTTTTAACTAGTGGAACATCAATCTTATGGTTATAGTGAACCAAACAATAGATATTAAACAAGATGACATTAAACAAGAAAATACCTTGTAATCAATGATGAAGTTCATGAAGAACAAGATGAAGAAGTTCTTTTACAAAGAAAAAGTTATCTAATTGGTAAAAAACATTTAGTTATATTCAGAAAGTATTTAAAATAGAATGACAATCCTACTATTTGTAGCCTTTAAGAGTTGATGACTTAACAAAAATAGAACATAGGGAAAATAAAAATAAGTCTAATCTTCAAATCAAATCTCCCAAGATGACATTATTTAAACAAGCATTGAGATCCTCTCCAAGTCTTATCTCTTAAGATCGCATCAGTAGAGACAAATTTCGATATTCTTCCAAATCATAATTTCTAAGATTATCCTACCAATGAATGTGCATAGTTAAGACTGAAGAAACTCAAACAAAAAGGTTGAACTAAAGAACTTCATGGAAATAACATGATGTTCTAAAGCTTGTAAACTACACTCAGTCTTTTACCACACAATTGGACTTGTAAACATTTTCATTCAATTATTATATTTCGAGCCATTAACTTATAACATTGTTCAATATATTCTAAATGAAAAACCTTGCATATTATATCATAATCACTCGATAGCAATCTATAACATTTTCTTTAAGCATTTATATTTGTAATTTTAATCACATTACACTCTTCAAAAAACATTTTGGATAACACAATAAGAAATTAATTTTGAATTGTCATGTGTATATGACTTCCAAGATTCCATGTTTAAAAGGAATCAAAGATGCTTCAACTAATAAATCTCATAAAAATATGCAATATCTCTTCAACCTAAGAACCTATAAGTAATAGAAAAAAAATCAAAATAGTACGATGAACAAACAACAACTCAATAAATGGAATATATGTGTAACGTTGGCAAGCCATCTAATTTTGAAGATAAGTTATTTAAATACGATTATCGAGAAGATTATAAAACATACAAAGAATATAGAAATAGACCATACAACCAATTTCACAAGATGACAAATATCATTTGAAACAAGATCTATAACATATGTGCAATTGCATAGTATCTATTGATACTATATGTGTATCTATTGATACTCCAATAATCATCAATTTCGTATATAATCATTTCTTGTTGACCTTTGCTCCCTCTACAATTACAATCACGAATTTCTACTGAAGTATGTTGTATGCATTAAAATATTCTTTTTTCAGTTTAGCATTTATGAAGAATCCTTTAGAAGCAAATGCATCTTATTGGTGAATACTATTAGCCTTTTCCTTTTACGTGTCATGTTTCATTCATAATTCTACCTCCTATTTCTTGTCCCACCAATAATAATCTACATCTCCAACAAAATTCACATCTAGCAAGCCATGATGGATTCCATTACCATTGATGATCAAGTACTGCTATTCTTTATGCTTATATGTCATCCAACCTACTGTCACTTCTTGGTTGAACCTGGCGGCATGACATTCTTTAAAGAAATATTAACAACTTTCATTCGCCTCATTTCCTCGCCATTGTTAGTGATGATATCTACTTGTGAATTATTTATCTTCTATTCCACCTTTCCTTGTTTTTTCCTATTGCTACCTTCCTCCATATTTCCGTATAATCTTGATCTTCTAAATAGACAAATGATCTCGGCCTGCTTGATTGGCTTTGATGAAACCCAAAAAATACATCTCCTTATGAGTCATCTACTCATTTTTATTCTTCTTGGTAGAACATCATATGGATACCTAATAAATGATATTATATCATGAAGTTTAAAATGGGTAATCAAGAAGTGGCAATAAAGTTGCCATGTGCTTGCATTAAAATAACATATTAACATATGTCATACTATAGAACCATAAACATGAGTCCATATAATTAGAAAAACTTTATAATAATGGATTAAGACCATCACACAAAGATGTAACTTAGATCAAGTATACATGGGCCACACATGAGCCTCTTTTAGTGATTTATCCGAGACTATTTGCAATAGCTCAAAACAAACAGGCAGCAATGGCTACATTGGTCTGGACACATGTTATCTATTGGAGTTTGGACACCACAATTTACTTCAGCACTTTCAGATTAGAGACTTGATGAGTTCTTCTTATTGGTCAATTGGAGGGTAAAAGTCCTAGCCCGTCTCAACATGGTGCATGGACTTGGAATGGTGATCAATTTGCGGTCAGAAATGTCTACGCAATGCTCGAGAATAACAATACACTTTCTGACAATGATCTCAACATAGATTGGTACTTGATCTGGAACACAAGGTGCCCTGCTCGGATCAAAATTTTTATGTGGCTCTTGCGGCATTCAAGACTACCAACTAGAAGCTATATACGACATTGGGCAAGAGAAGAAGGTCAATCGTGTGCTTTCTACGAGACACGAAAGTGGATATCAACCATTTAATTTTCACATGTGTGGTGGCTAGAGAAGCGTGGCGACATACCGGATGTTCATGGATTGATATCTGATCAGCAATAGACTTTTGGAAGGCTTTTAGATCAGGTAACCAAAATGTATCACAACTAGTTTATGTTTCAAGACGACGACGAGCCACTCATTTTGCTTTCCTTTGGTCCATTTGGTTTCAATCGAATGGATGCTTTTTCCGGAGGGAACGATGTTATGTAGACAATATTATAACTTTAGCAAATAGCTTGGTGAGAGAGTGTATACAATTTTGATTATTTGCTGCATAGTCTCCATGTAATGATATGCATTGAACTTCTAATAAATTGGATGGTTACTCTTGGTAACCATCCTTTGATTTCTTAAAGAAAAAATATGCATGAGTACTCAATGTAGCCCTACAAAGGGTATGACATTAATATTTGACTTACAATAGTCATATAATAGATGACCAAATGTTGTGTTTTGCCTATACAAAAGATTCATGTATTTCATAATAGCATTATGAGGTCCAAACTTCTAAAAGAAGAATTATAAATAAAGTAATCCAAACATTATGCCATTGAGATTCCTTTCTAATCGAAAGGGGATAAGTAAGATGCAAAGATGGGTCATCCAATGACCCAATTGCATGTTTCACATACAATTAGTAACTTCTTGAAAATAGATAATAAGAACATAAGCTTTACATAACAACAAACTTTATATATTCTTTTGGTAAACCTAGTTAGAACCTTCCTTAAATGTACATGATGCATATATTTAATAATCTAATATTTTTTTCACATACATTAACTCATGTTTGAAAAGTTTTCTCTATAATAACATGAGATACCACAATATCCTACCGAAAATACCATAGTACATTTTTATAGCATATCCTCTTTGAAACAAAGTTATATTTGTCACAACACACAACTAGAGAAATTATCTTTGGGAAACATAGCTGGAAATGTGATTTCGATTACCTATTAGATTGTACAATTCCTTGATATATCTTAAAAGAATATATCAACATAAAACATGTTACAAAGGGAAGCACTCCAACTAGATTGACCTTTTAATGTTTAGCAAAATCAAATGTTCTATACCGGCTTAGCCTATGATCTTACAAGTATTTTAAAGAAACTTGGAAATTATATAGTGAACTCATCACATCATAGGTTTGTGAATTGGATAAAGGTAACATTTGGTAATAATCCAAAATCTAACATAAGCTAAATATAGTACCTCCAAGATTATAAAATATTTTGATTAAATACAAGTATTGTAGAATGAGCCATTTTAATTTAGAGCACAAGAATTCTTGTTCAGAAGATAATTCATTGAAACCAATATACTAATACGTTTATAAATGAACATATTAGCAATGTGAGTCAACACAATCTCATAAAGCAAAAATCTGGATCTATATGTATTCCTTGGGAATTATTTGAATTAAGAGGCTAAGATGGATTGTGAAGGATTGGCTCAAGTGAAATATACTTTTTTAGATTAGTCATTAAAAGAAGGGGAGATTTTCCAATCTTCTTAAATGTAATCAAGAAAGATTCAAGTTTTTGCCTTTTTACCCATTATCATATAGGAAAAAGTTAATAAGGTATATAACATGGATCACCTTATTGTCATTCCTCATATCATAAATACCACTCTTTATGTCTATTTCGCCCTTAGTTTAGTTATCCATTTTTTATGACATAAATAATATTAAATAACTGAAGCGAAAAAATGGTCGTAAAAGAGTGGTTTCAAAGTTTGAGCTATAACAATAAAAGTCCAAACATAAAGTTTAAGGACATATTTCGCTATAATTTTCCTCTTCTGATTATTTAGAGTTTCTGTCCAAATAAAAAGGAATATTTTATCTTAAATTTTACTTTCTTTTTATTGTTCAAACATGTGTTTTGTTAGTCTTCCATATCCCTCACTCTACGCCACCCTCAAACACTAAAAAAATACAATTCCATAGATCCAAAATCTCGATTAATACAACTAAGTATAGATCGATACTTTTCTAATCTATGATCATGCTAAATAATAATTTGAAAATAATACACCAAATCACCTTGTAAGTCTAAAGACACCGAATATATGCCCAAAGCTTTGCTTTACATCAAATGTGATCCAAAATCATTCTTCAGTAGTATGAAAAATGATCGTATGAACTTTGTAGGTAGAGTTCTGAGTTTCAATTGTTTCATTTGTTTTGACATTTGTGACATAAAAGATTAGTGGTGTGATGAAATTCGATTGTTGTTCCTTTCAAATTATATTTGATTTTAAAATCTTTTTAAGTATTGAAAATTTTGCATAATAAGATTTCACACCTATGAACAATCTTGAAGATTCATTTTAAAATAACTATGATAATCTAATAATTTTCAAATTTTGAAATTCTCATAGATGAAAGTTATTAATTTTGTAATAATATAACAATGAAAATAACAAAATGTTGGCATACTATAAATTTAATTTCTCATTTTATACTCAAAAATCTTACTCGTGAAATAGAATACTCCAATCATAATAAGAACTAAAAGAACAATTAATAATATTAGGAACATGATCATAATTGAATGATGGATTTAGATTGTACCTTCACATGTTCCATATCATTTGCGCTTCTTTTTAACAAGAATGTATAAAATGTATATGTCGATTGCAACATTTGTTGATGCACCTAATTTATTCATAACATCCAAATAAGATTATTGATCTCCATATATCGACATTTAGTTTCAAGGATAGCCCATGGGCATATTTCAATATTCTTTGGCTTTCAAATAAATCCAATGGCGTGAGAAAAGAATCTCATTTACTTGGCTTCTTCTTAAGTGGTAAAGCTGCTGAGGTATGTAAAACTAAAATGTGTCTTAAGTCATTTTCTGCTAAAATATAATGCAAGTCATTTTACAATTCCATTGCATTGAAGAAGTGGTTATCAAAGGGAACTAAGGCCTTAGTTATTATCTTTACACAATCTCGAATACATCTTGTTCTTATTTTCTTGATGTAGTGAAGTAAACTGATTATGAAAAGAAAATCATGACTTACAACTTTCAAAGCGATTGCTTGCAAATTTGGGTCAAGAAACAAGTATAGAGAATCAAACATTGGAGGGCATTATTTGGGGCTTCTTCTATAGAACTGACACAGCCATGAAGAAGAAAACTAAATAAGGATATTTTGCAAACCCATGATATAAAATGGAGAGAGCAAAGGAGTTTAATGGCTAGAAAAACACAAGGGATAAGATTTTTGCTGAAGATAGAACTTGACCTTTTCATTATCAAAAATTAATTAAGAAAAAATGACAGATTTTGATCCAAAGTTGAACAGCATTATCATTAATTCAATTGGAAAGTAAAGTCGATAATTAAAATACCCAATTTTATCATCATTACTCACTTAAGAATGAGAATAATTAAGATATTCAAAATTCAAACACTACCAAAAGTAAAAAAGTATATCATATGATTACCACTCCATGTGACACTTATGTATTTTTCATATTTGTGAATGTGAAAGACCCAAGTTAAATGAGCTAAATTTGATTCAAACAGAAAAGTTATCTTTATTGGTTAAACATTCTAATACCTAGTGTCTAAATTGGATTGAATCTAATATCAAGATCAATAGCATCTACTTTGCCTGACCTTGAAGTTCATTTTTTAAATTTGCTTTTTTCCATTTTATATATTTTTGTGAAACCATAGGTAGTTCTCATGTTTCTTAAGCATTCAATATTATCCATGTAAGGAATTTAGGGCAACAACATATTCATCACTGACTTAAAACCTATAGATCTATGAAGTTCAACTTTCTTGAATGAATTCATATTATCGCAGCTTCATGAGAATGCACTTTTATATCTACTACGCCCATAGTGTTGCATATAGATTCATAAAGTCAAACTTTCATAAATGAATTCATATTTATAGCAGCTTCGTGAGCATGCACTTTTATATCTACAATGCATGGTTGTTTGGAGTGTTAGACAATCATATGTTGCAGTAAGATTGTACAAAAGGACTACTAAGTTTCTCTCTTCAGGAATTACTTAAAGTATTTGTTTAAGCCATAAAATTGTTTGGTGGGGAAATTTTGATGGAATTGCATTTTAAGTTCTTCCACAATGTGTCATTACTACTTGTTAAATTAGATGTGCTACCAACAATCCTAAAAGCTTAAGCCGATAGGAAGAGCAATTAAATTAGATGTGCTACCAACAATCCTAAAAGCTTAAGCCGATAGGAAGAGCAACATCTTTATATTTATATTCTTAACACTCCCCCCCACGTGTGGGCAGCAGACAACTTTGGTCTAGCCCAAAGCCCAACACGTGGACAACTAAGGGAGAAAATTAATTTTTAATACGAGCAATGTCGAGGTTTGAACTCAGGACCTCTGGCTCTGATACCATGTTAAATTAGATGTGCTACCAACAATCCTAAAAGCTTAAGCCGATAGGAAGAACAACATCTTTATATTTATATTCTTAACACTACTAATGATAGTTGATAGATAAAAAATTAATTATATACCTTATAAATTTCTGAAAATTGAGGCCAAAAGGAATCTAATGACAAACTGGACATTACATCATTAATAGAAATCTAAAATATTATAAGGTAATCTTTCAAGAAAATAAAAGAAATTCCATAATGATAAGTTTAATATTTTTACTTTTTTTATTTTTACATATAACTATTGTTTTCATTTCCCTTGTTCTATTATAAAAACAAAATTTGAAATTAGTTATATCCGACTTTGACCTATCAGCCTTTAAGCCTATGATTGTCATCGTGAGTTTTTAATCAATGTCTTAAGTTAATATATGATTTGATCTAATAGAATAACTATCCTTTAAGAGCAAATGTCAACTTTAAATATGAAAACTATTATCAATTCATAACATAAAGAGGTAAAATCAATTATGTATTCCTACGTATAAAATGATCTACTCGTAATGAAACATATGACCTTTTAATTGTTGGTTGTTCTTTAATAGGATATCTAAATCCCCATCCATGAGTTTTGTATATTACCTTGATGCCTACATGAAGTTGAATGATGTCTAAAGATGAAATAATGATCCAAGCGCATTTTTTACTTAGAGAATGGGATTATGGATGTCTTGATGTTTTGTTTTTTACGGAGCCTTCTGCAGTACCTCTTTACATACTTTTACATTTCCCATTTTTTTTTAATTAAAATGGATGGATACTACACTTTGTAGTCATCCTTACTCCCTTCATAGAAAAAAAGATGAAATAATGATGTTTGCATCTAAGGTAAACATTATTCCTACATGGAACTAGGCATAGGAGACATTGTTAGAGGCTTTATGTTGCATGCGATGGAATCTCATCCATTGAATGGTGTAATTATCACATGGATATACACATCTAGTTTATCCTTTGAAACTTTTTTTACTATTCTAGGAAATTTGTCTTCTTAAAACAAAGTAACATATAACCAAAAGATAACTCTATAATTAATCTTGTAAATGCTCTGCCTCATAATTATGACCTCCTTCATGTTGAATGCTATTCATGAAGTAACAAGGTTGGTGATATGGATTCATGCAAGAACCCTTTTAAACCATATGCCAACCTAAAGAAGAACCCTCAAAGCTAATGTTTAGTACTAAAACAATTTTGTTGATATAAGCTTATCTTAAGCTACATCAGCATGTACTCCATGCTTTGAGAATGGCCTAGTTGCCAATAATTCTATATTTATGATCAGCATGTAATTATTCCAAATCAATTAAAGGTTTTGGGTGATTAATGCTTAATCACCCATTTTCCCTCTAAAAGAAGCATATTTTAAGTTATTTTTGTCATTTTATTATTTTCATTTTCTAAAGATTGAAATTTTCTATATCTTTCACGGGCTCCTTTAAGATTGTCTTGTCAATGAGTCGTTTATATATTATACAGTTTGTGAGGGAAAATCCTTGTTGCTACCCGTCTGGATGTTCTTCACTATTACTTCATCTTTTCTCATAGCATTGAAATTCTTTATCATATTATGATATGAATTGTTTCAGATAGGACTTGATTCACCATCTTCTCCCAAATGTATTATGCAACATCTGAAGCAATTGTTGCATGATAGAGTATTTGATTCTATATCTCAGCTTTCACTAAACTTATTCATTTTATCTTCCCACCACCCATAGATATCATCCTTATGCCAATAACTAGACTCTAACATGCTCAATCTACAATGTGAGATTACACCATCAAATTACAATCATTACCTCCTTTGTTTGCTTTAATTTTGCAAGTATTGCTGTGTGCTAGGCTGTTTAATGGACAATATACTTTTCAAATTCTTATTGCATATGATCAACTTCAAAACTTGTAACAAGGAACAAGATAACTGATCGACATTCATAAAATCGATCTTTTTGGGTTTCCTGCGAATTATTTGTTAGGTCTTAATCAACAGTCAGTTAGTCATATGTCAATTCCAAAAAAATTGTGTGTGCCAACTTTTGCTATGATCATTGCCACCTCATGTTTTTATGTTGTAAATTTTTTCTAATAAGATACAGGACCTAGACTCAGTTTTTGCCATAAATAATGTGTCAAGTTATAACAAGTTTTTATTCTGCACTCATTATCCAAGATAATTAGGATAAGAAAATAAGGACACTGGTAAGAATCCAAGAATTCTTCTTTCTGCCTGTGCAAACTTGAGGACCTATTTTTGAGTATTAAATTGTAGCTGGTCTTATTTTAGCCTAATTATGTAACTTGAATCTCATAAAGAAGGAACATTGCCATATGTTGAAATTAAGTTTCCTTAGGAGTGTTTTTTCCTTGTGGCCTCCTTAGGGGTTTTTACTATAAATAAGAACTTATGTCATGAATAATTCAGTTTTGTCTATGTTTTTACTTTTGATTTTAACCAAGTTTGTGAGAATAAGTCATTACATCATCTCACTCTCGACTATTTTTACTTTTTTTTATAAAAATTAAAGCTTTGGGCATTGATGTTTTTGGGACTAAGTAGTTTAACCACACACAATATGGAACCAGCGTACTAAAGATTTTTTCGGTACAAACCAACATACTTACAGCATGTTAACCTTAGCAGATAAATGAGTTCTGAACCAGAATATATTTGATTCGTGACAAGAAAAATAGAGAAACAGATTTGTACGAGTCTTATTGCCGAACAGAATAGAAATAATGCTGATAAAACAATCCTGCAACCAAATAACCACCTACAAAACTACTGATGTAAATTTTGCCCTGGAAATATAGGAAGATTATTGCTCTCTATTGCTAGATGAATCCTCAATATATTATTATGCAAAGTTATTATTTTAAAAAATATGAAACATTATATATTTAAGAACAATTTGTCTATATGACATTTAAGGAACAAGTCAAAGGAAGTTTCCTGATTGACTCCTGCACAGAGAACTCTGCTCACATGGCCTTCAATCAGAATCCCCTAGACATCCTGATTCGGAAAATTTACATCATCACTAAATAGATGATAGTTTATGACAACTATAAACTCTTAAATAGTTTATGTGAACATTGTTATAATAAGTTCATGTGAACATCATCACTGAATAGTTTATGTTTCATGCAGCATGCAGAAGACAATTGATCGATACCAGAAATTCTCGAGGGATGACATACATATAAAGATGGATGTCACAAATAAGCAGGTAATACCACCATTAGCCTGCTAAAGTTAGTGTTTAATGAATGTATGTATGCCAGCTGTAGTACATATTAAACGAACGTGAACTACTTCTGACGAGAAATATCAGGAATATTTTAATTGAAATATAAAATATATTGGACAAGATTTGGCAGCGGTTTACAATTTTTTTCTATAGCTGGCATAGTGCAGCTAATATTACCAAAGTTCTCATCTGTAAATGTGTAGTCCAAGAATATTTTCAGCTAGATGATGTGGCTAATTAAATACATCAAATATTCCTTAGTCAAGTCATTTGATAGTGAACCTTCCATGGATTCATAATTAGAAACTATTTCATTTTACCTTAAATTGTATTTTTTTTCTCTTGCTAGTTCATGGCACAGCAGAGTGATGGACAAGGTTCTGCATATTCAGGAAGCAACTTTGGTGTACTGCAGACTGAAAAGTGGTACAAACCAATGTTCTATTATATCTAAAATCATGGGGATGGATACATGGCACTGAAATCTGATCTATTGCAGGATACCCGAGAGAAGCAACATGCAACTAACAATGGATGACCTTGCAAACCTAGAGAATCAATTTTATGAAGGTTTAGATTGGATAATATCAATGAAGGTCAGTTAAAAACAGTTAATATTTGACTTAGTTAGTGTTGGGATTAACTTAAAAAGTTTACTAAAGGGATGTTGTCAAATGTTTTTTATTGCAAGGAAAAGTTTGTCTATGTAAGGAAATATTTTCCAGATTAACTTAAAAATTATCATAACATACTAATTAATGAGAATAATTCATGAAAACATGGTCTACCAGAAAATTACAGATAGCACATGGAACTTACCTATTGCTTAACAAGGTTTACCATTCTAGTAGTTCCAGTTATCACTATTTGCTGCAAAACACTAATTTAGTAGAAACTTCTTGCCATCTGACAACAAAGTGACAGAAAGAAGGAAGGTATCTCATGTCAAAACTACAAACAGAAAAGAAATAGTAAAAGCAAACAATTACATTCCAGAGCCTGGTTGCATTCCTCACTTAAACAACTTGAATTTTCACCTGAACTATAAAATATACTAAAGCACTTAAGAAGATGTTTATTATTTTGGACATGCTCTGAGATGAAACAGTTGACACATATCTCACACACCTTGCATTGCACATTAATTAGCAACGACCGGAGAATTCAACCAACTTATACCTCTAAAAAACAAAATGGTGAAAGCCAACCAGCAATGACATGTTAAAGTCAAGTTGATGAGAATTCTCTTTTCCTTGCAGAAACAACTGATGACAAATTCGCTAAGTGCAGTGCCAAATCAGGTACCAATAGTCCCCTGCTTCCACCATACCAACCATATGCAAACTGCTTTTCACTTTTCTTATAGACCTGATTGTACGTATACTTTTGTTTTCGACTTGAGACATCTAACACAAAACAGAGTGATGAGGAAAAAAAATCCATAGAACACATCAGATGGACTTCAAGCAGGGGAAATTTTTGAGTAATCATGTTACTTATTCTTGAACCAGAAACTTGATTGACTGTCTGACGAAGTTTTTCCGACTCCAAGAATTCTTCAATGATGTACTAATTAATCTATGATGATGATGATCCTAATTAACTTTTTGCATTAGGAAAACTCTTCATTGAAAGAGAGAATGTTCCTGGAGTCAGTAAGTTGACGAAAACACCTTCTAATTCTTTTTTCCTCTCATCTTTCGTTCCATACTTGTCTCACTGTTTACTTCGAACAGGTTGGAGTGATGGGGAGGAGCGCAGAGCAGCCGGCGCAAGGGGGCGACGCGCAACAGCAGTGCCGCAATGTACTACTTTAGCGTACGTTGCTTGCTGCTATCCGCCAGTAAAAGTAGAAGGGGAAAAGAAGCAAAAGTTGACGTGCTCTGAAAACATCATCTTTTCATTAAAATAACAAAACAAACTGGTAGCGGTACGTACTGGCAATAATGCAATAAAGTAAAAACCCAAAAATATTAGTGACTAAGATAAAAAGGCACTAATTGACTTGGAAGTATTTTAACACTGTTTTACTCATCTTTCTTATCTATAAATCATCTTCTTTGCAATGTCAAAGAAAATCTAAAAAATCATGAATCAGTTGCTTGTTGCTAAAGGTTATTAGTTATCTTGTAATAAAATACATTTACTTATACTGAGTGCTACGTAGTGGGTGTTTAAGTATTGAGCTAAAGGTTCTTTGACTTCTTTATTATCTCTATTAATTATATATATATATAATATATATATATATATATATATATTATATAGAGAGAGAGAGACTTAAAGGGCATTCAATTCATATTTATTTATATAAGCAAAAAAATGAGGTGCATACAAACTAGCAAAAATTAAAAAAACGTATAAATTCTCTAAAATTACATATGAACTTTTTTATTCACCGGATTGATTCTAGTATTGGAAATATATATATATATATATATATATATATATAAAAGCTAATATTTTACCATAATATTTCGCATAACGCTATTTACTTAGAATTTAATAAATTTTTAGATCGTATCAATTAGGATATTAAGATTCCGTAAAATCAATAAGATAAATACTTATAGATGCATCAGTATCTATGGTATGAACTATCATATTTGATGCGAAACGGTGCAAATATGTCGGATCTTGGAATGCGTAAGAAAAAAACATATTTTAACTTCATCAGATCGCATGAAAGATAAAATTGACACGCGTGGCGTGTTGTGCAAGGGGCCACCCATTTCCAATCCTGAGGGGAAGAAAGAAAACAAAAAACAGATTCATTATACAAAATGGTATTTCTGTGGAATACCGACATTTAATTGGAGAGACTTCAGCATTAAGATATCTTTAACTAAAGAATCTCTTGACATCATGTTTTACGTTTCCGAGTAGAATCATCAAATTCAGGAGTAAGTGGAAGGATTCTATAGGGGCCCGGTTTTTGAGACATTAACGAAGTCTATCTAATTAGCAAACTAAATGCCAAACTTCAATATTATGACTTAAGATCAGCGACTTTCAAATTTAACCCAACATTAACCGGCTAATTAACTAAGACACTTTTTCATTTATCATAAAAATAATTTTAAAATATTATTATAATGCCCCTAAGTTGCATACACATGGACCTCACCCATATGAATTTTCAATGACATTAAATAAACCTTTGAATGATCTATACACTACAATTATACAAAAATAAAGTAGATTCATAATATATAATACTAAAATATAATGCATGATCCAAACACTCAAATGCATAAAAGTTATTTATAAAATACTTCAAAAATTCGGACTAGCACATTTAACACATAAGCAATAAAAGCACATAATATCTTCTAATAGTTATAAACTAAAATCTCACACGTATCATATAGATAAAATAAAATACAATAAGTTAAAATATCTCATGATCATAACTTAAGATAATTTATACACATATATAAACATGATGTACCTATAGAACAAATAACATATCCAAAAGGATCATAAGACTCAAAATATATTTTATTTATTCGGTATGTATTCCATGTGCAAAATAACGTCACAAGCATCGGCCATCACCCATCATCATCTCTTGACTTGCAGGATCTAAGTACAAAAAAATAAGGTATTTTTCTCATGAATAAAAGCTCGTATGTAAGGATAATAAATAAATTAAATGTATATAATAAAATTTAAAATTCTCAAATATCCAATGCATGTAAAAAAATATTCATAAAAACATAAGACAACAACTGTAAGCAATGATCATACACAAAAAATTCATAATTCACATTTTTCTTTTTGAAAATACATAAGGTCTCATAAGTAAATCAAATAAAATCATATGACATCTTTTCTTTTCGTTTATTATCCTTACTTATTACCATTGGAATTATAATATTACATCATATATCGACGCATCATAGATCTCTCTTTGGACCATTATCTTGTAGCGCTCGATCTTTGAGTCGCATAATGATTTTATTACCTACAAATTATTTTGTATAGCACTTGATTTCAATTCTATCGTTATTGTGTCACATAATCTTTTAATTATTAATTTTATTGAAGCATTTAAGGTCATATTATACATACTAAAATTCAGAGTCCACATTTAATATTAAACAAAAATGACAAAAATATGCACCAAAATTCAACAATCATTATTAATCACATAAATAATATTTCATAATATGCATCCCCTCAAATATTTGATAACACAAATGAAAATAAAAAAAATGATGCATAACTCATTTTTATTAACTCATATCAATTCATAATCTCAAATATTTAATATCCAAAGTTACAAACAATCCAAACTTTTATAATTTATTCTGAAGCAGATAATTAATAGTAATTAAGATAAACTAGTTGACAAATTAAGCCAACTGCAGTTTTTGATACATTGATACATAGTGAAAATTTTATTTTTAATTTCACTATAGAAGTCCAATATTATGGCATTAATTTTGTTCGAAAGTAGACTCAAAGACCTTTAACATATATTAATTTCAGAATTTTCTATCTCAAGAGTTATTAATAAAAATTTCCATTACATGTATTCTAGTGTTCAAATTGTAAATATTAAAATTGATATATGGCACTTGTTTTCTTCATAACTTTCTCTAGCTATATGATTTTGAGGTCATTATACTTGGATTCCAATCTACTTCTATAAGATTTCAGACCCTTGGTTTTCATATTTTTTTTCTTTAAGTACACAATTTATGGTGAAATTTTAATCAACTCTTACTATTCATCCCAGCCAGTTTTGACTTACACTCACTAATTGATTCATAACTCTTTAAATACATTCTATTTTAAAAAAAATCTGTAGAAACTAGACATCTAAAAGATAATTTCAGAGAAGTTTCATAATTTTTAAGTATTATAAAGTATATTATTGATCAGGTGAACATTCATCTACCTAATTCAAAACTAAAAATATGTTCTCCAACTTAATTCGACACCATAAACTATTTATTTTAATTCTTTAAAAATTCAAACAACTTAATTATTCAGAAGTTTAAATCATAAAAAAATAAAAATAGTTGGATTCACCCATACATATCTTAGCTTGTTCTTATTTGTTAGTTGTAGACCTTCATTTTTCTTTTCTAACTTTAAAATTAGATAGTTCTTCCCACCTTTTTCTCACCTTCCGCATGCCAGAAGTAAAAATAAAAGGCCAAAAAGTTTCCAAAAGTGGTCCTTGTGTCTTATTCTACTATATATGAGGGCCATGTCAAGGTTAAAGGATAAGAATACAAGGTGATATTACATGATTGACTACATCTTTGAATAAGAAGATAACTAAATACATAGAGCTCAATGGTCACACATAAGTCAGTTAGGAAAGGAAATAAAAGATGTATTAAGCTATAAATTACATGAATTATCTTAAGGCTAATTAAATAAATTAACTTAGTCAAACTTGAGGATAAAAACAAAAATATCAATTAGACACTTAACTAGAATTAGTTTAAAACTAATAAAGTAATTTTAACTTGAGTCAAATTAAACTATAACAAATTTAATAATTAAAAAATATTTAGAAGAAGATAATTACTTTAAGCTTAATTAGTTGCAAAGACAAATAGAATAATTTAATTAGATCCTTATACTTTGGATTACTTAAAGAATAATTTACTTAATTATTAACTAAGAAAATAACTCAAATACAAATAAGGCATCGTAACAAACTTAAACTTAGTTCCAAATAGAGTAATTAACTTAATTTAAGATCTTCATTGAGTGAAATATTTAGGAGGTAATTTTTTAGGATATTATATCCTATCACCCTTGAAAGAAAATCTGCCCTCGAATTTTAAATAACTAAGAACTTACCAAAAGATGTGGAAACTCTTTGTGCATTTCATTTTCGAGTTCACAAGTGACCTCCCTGTGCACCAGGGCCTTTGCACTCTGAGCAGCCCTCCTACATAGATGTCAATATGACTAGTGTTCCTATTGCCTATGATTTTCTTGCTATGCATATTATTCTGACATCTATGCAGGGGGACAATCGAGACATCTACGAGCGTTACGCGAAGGTTGAGTCCATGGTTCGATGCATGCATGACTACCATGTCGATTAGGGATATTATGGAGCACTAGTGTACCACAACAATCAGTATCCTCTGCACCTCAGAAGTAGACTAGGTCGTATTTGTTGTCTATGTACTTTTCTGGTTTCTTTGTGTCAATTTTTAGTTTTGTTTCATGCATTTGTACCCTTCCTTCGATTGGGCCAAAATGTTGAGGAAATGTTCGGTTTAAGCTTAGGGGAGTTGCATTATCATGCACCATGCAATTAATTTTGTACTTCGATCAATGGCTGCGATAAAACCCTATAAAGAATACTCTCAAATCATCAAAAATATCTTTCAACTCATCCTTCAAAGCTCTGGATTGTCCATCAAATCATATCAAAATATCGCGAGTATAAGTATCCATAAGTGTCTCATGGCCTATAATAAGATATCATGGCTTGTAAGTATATAATCTTTCATATATACTCAAGTTGTCATGATCTGTGATGACATAACACATCTTGTAACTCGGATATTAGTCTGGTGCCATTCAAGTGCTTTCCTTATCTTATAGCCCATAATATTCCTCACAGCTCGTTATAATTAGATCAGTCGTTAATTGTCGTCGTTGTCCAAGTCGTAATACTCTATCACACTCCGTGAACTGCAAGGTAACGACCCGTTAAATATTGTTATGATCCATAATGATATGGCTGCTCAAAATTGGATCATTGTTTGGGTCATTATATCAGACCTTGCGGCTGTAACTTCTATCTTGACGGCTTGCCCGATCACATCAAGACCGTAATGAACTTATGTGCAATCTCGTTGCTCACTGGAATGGTCATGACATTGTATAACAACACGTGATGGGCTTGAGTGCTAATGATCTTGCCTCATCACGGTCCGTAATGATGCATAATGGCCTATAATTGACTCCTGAAGTTGCATTTACTTCTCGTTAATAAACTTTTTTGCAATGTTGAGTCCTTCTAAGCCTTTCCTTAGCCTCTCCATCAGATTTTCTGTAAAATAAATTCCAAGCAGGAGTAGATTTCAGACTTGAAGCAATATAAACAAATAAGGACTGAAATAGATGTATGCTATGCCAAAATGACTCAAAATCATGCCTAATGCAAATCCTAAAACATGTTGTAAAATGCATGCATCAAACTCCCCCCAAGCTTGGATGTTTATTTGTCCTCAAGTAAAGTTCAAAGCAAAACTCAAAATATAAAGGGTTCAATCATCGCTTCCACCCCGTAGAACAATTATTTTTCTTGTGCCACTAATTTATACAATCATCGGCAAAGCATCTTTCCACTTTCCAATAATCTCATATGCCTAGTACTCAAACAAATTTAAACTCCTTCAAGTCTAGTCCTAACATCTAACAATGTTTAGTGTATCAAATAAGAACATCGATATTAAAAACACAATTGTATATTGAGCTTAGTATAACAATTAGGTTTACCAAAGAGGATTTGAGACCAATACACTCGTTAAGAAGATTGCCCAGTGCCCTTTCGTCATCTAGAAGACTAATCTTTTGTCTATCTTTGTTGGGATGAATTATTTGTTGTATTAAAAACAATTTATTTTGTGTATTTTCTGTGATAGTTTTCTTCTTTGATAGGATTGAGACTTAAGAACCTGTATAATTTTCATAGTTTTTATTTGAATTATTTGTTCATGAACATGATTACCTGATATTTTTTAGTATGCTTTGTTGATCATTAACTGTGTACTGTGGTCAATTACTATATGCAATTCATGTACTACTGCTCTGATCTGTTAAGGGCTTTGTAGTTTGTGGTTTGTTAGGTCAACCCATTAAGGGTGATTTGATAGTTTCGTGAAATATCTTACTGCATCATGTGTTAATTTCTTGAGAGTTGATCCATTAAGGGGTGTTCTCTGGATTGTTATTTATAAGATAGTTGAGTTATCCGTTAAGGAAATTAATAACTTAAATGTCCCTAACCATTTGACGATACAAGAGTTTGTTGTCACATGATTTATGATTTCTATAGAGATTTTCTAAATGTTCTTCCTAATCTTATTATCGTCCAGGTCCTAGTCATCATCCGTTTTCATTGTTAATAACCATTTTAATTCTATTGATTTTCTAAAGAGAAATCAAACCTGAAATATATGTTTTCTCCTATTAACCTCTGATTCCTCATGGGAAAACTTTGTACTTGTTACATTATATTACTTGAACGACTAGTGCACTTGCTAGCATGTTTTTGCTTGTAATGAATTTTTCGCATTAGGTAGCATCATGATACACATCGTAAAACTACACATAAACATCTCACAGCCCGTGAAAGCTCCTTCACTATCATGAATAACAATGTTCATGGGCGTGAAAAGCATTTCACGACCACTACGGATAGGGTATTTTCCTCTCTACAACTTCACGACCGATGAAGTAATTCTCAGGTCATGAACTCTATGTTCACAGGTATGTGTGAAGTGCCAATTCATGGTCGTGAAGGATCAATTCACGGGCTGTGAAAGGTGCCCTAGTACCTTGCTCAAGTTGTTCCTATCCGATTGCATTCCGAACCTATCTCATTGCTCCCATATAATGCAATTTCCTAGTAGATTATTCATACATAAGCTATTTTTTTGTTCTAGGGTTCATAGCATACTCAATTTAAACATAAGAACATGAATTTATAAGCATTTGTACTAAGATTATAATTTAGGGTTCATATCATGCATTCTAAGGTTCTTAGTTCATCTTCTCGATCATCTTGAGGTTGTATACCATAACTTCTAGAGATTTTTAACCTAATTTAAACATGATTGCAAGGTGAATATTATCATAATGTAATTGAAGATAATCAGGAATAATTATTATCATTATGATTAAACATATTTTTCTTATTCATGTTTATATATGTGTTTTGCCTTATCGTTAATGGACTTTATATAGCTCATAGTAGACTTATCTCTTCCCTGCATACAATTTTGGAGGTAATCATGATTCTGTATAGATAATGATGCATGCGATGTTGATATTTTAATCATCCCTTTTAAGGGATGGTTAGTTCAAGATGTTGAACAATAAATGTTCGTAACAAAATAATTTGCACATGGCTTGAGTCTAATTTGAGTTAGATTAGTTTTGTAATAGATTATCAAACCTTTAATACTTATTGTTTTTTCGTTACCGAACTATTAAAATATCTTATTTACTAGACTCATGATAATTTTTTATATTTTAAGTATTGATCTTTGTAAATAATATTTTATTGTAAATCATGTTTTTCACATTGATATATAATATTGGCCAATCAATTGATAAAATTAAAGTCAAAGATCTAAATTCATAGTTTTTAAAAGAAAATTTTGTCATTTGATGATATGTGCTTTTGTAATCATTACGTGTTGGGTAAATGATTTACTAGGTCATCGGATTATAAGTAATAGATCACAAAATCAAATATTTATTATGGTTGGTCAAAATTATGACTCGATTTAATATAATGAGGATTATGCTTATTGAATTGACACTACAAGAAAAAAAATCAATTTTCTTACGAAAATTTCTGATGGAAGAAAATCCCTCCGAAATACCGACAAGTATTTCTGAAGGGAAAAAGATCCCTCAAAAATTCTGACGATCGTGGTGACCCGTCAGAATTTCTGAGGGAAAAGGACCCGTCAGAATTTCTAACGAGTATCACCCGTCGAAAATTCTGACAGTGGTCATGACCCGTCAGAAATTCTGACGGGCCAAAGGCCCGTCAGAGATTTTGATGGGTCCCGTCAGAAATTCTGACGATCATTTGGACTGTCAGAAATTCTGACGGGCCGTTTTAACCCGTCAGAATTTCTGACGGGCCAAAGTTCGTCCACGTTTTCCCCCGCCTTTCATTTTTCCCTCCTTACGTTTTCCCTATTTTCAATTTTCTCTCCTCCTTCTCCCTCTTCTCATTTTTCCCTCCTCTTTCTCTCCCTCCTTCTTCACTCCTCATTCTTTTTCTTATCGTCCGACCGGCCTCCCTCCTCCTTCTTCTTCTCATGTGCCCTGCGGTGACGAGATCGGCCAGCGCGGAGAACCTCCCTCCTCCTTCTTCTTGCCCCGCGGCGACGAGATCAGCCAGGGCAGAGACTCCCCCGCCGCGCGCGGC